>JBAKBP010003643.1:0-149176 GCA_037953745.1 Lithodes maja | reverse complement strand
GTCTAGCTATATTTCAGTATCCTATGTTCTATCTATATTTCAGTTATCCTATGTTCTAGCTATATTTCAGTTATCCTATGGTCTAGCTATATTTCAGTTATCCTATGTTCTAGCTATATTTCAGTTATCCTATGGTCTAGCTATATTTCAGTTATCCTATGTTCTAGCTATATATCAGTTATCCTATGTTCTAGCTATATTTCAGTTATCCTATGGTCTAGCTATATTTCAGTTATCCTATCGTCTAGCTATATTTCAGTTATCCTATGTTCTAGCTATATTTCAGTTATCCTATGGTCTAGCTATATTTCAGTTATCCTATGGTCTAGCTATATTTCAGTTATCCTATGTTCTAGCTATATTTCAGTTATCCTATGGTCTAGCTATATTTCAGTTATCCTATGGTCTAGCTATATTTCAGTTATCCTATGGTCTAGCTATATTTCAGTTATCCTATGGTCTAGCTATATTTCAGTTATCCTATGTTCTAGCTATATTTCAGTTATCCTATGGTCTAGCTATATTTCAGTTATCCTATGTTCTAGCTATATTTCAGTTATCCTATGGTCTAGCTATATTTCAGTTATCCTATGTTCTAGCTATATTTCAGTTATCCTATGGTCTAGCTATATTTCAGTTATCCTATGTTCAAGCTATATTTCAGTTATCCTATGTTCTAGCTATATTTCAGTTATCCTATGTTCTAGCTATATTTCAGTTATCCTATGTGCTAGCTATATTTCAGTTATCCTATGGTCTAACTATATTTCAGTTATCCTATGGTCTAGCTATATTTCAGTTATCCTATGTTATCGTTATATTTCAGTTATCCTATGGTCTAGCTATATTTCAGTTATCCTATGGTCAAGCTATATTTCAGTTATCCTATGGTCTAGCTATATTTCAGTTATCCTATGGTCTAGCTATATTTCAGTTATCCTACGGTCTAGCTATATTTCAGTTATCCTATGTTCTAGCTATATTTCAGTTATCCTATGTTCTAGCTATATTTCAGCTATCCTATGGTCTAGCTATATTTCAGTTATCCTATGGTCTAGCTATATTTCAGTTGCCCATGTTCTAGCTATATTTCAGTTATCCTATGTTCTAGCTATATTTCAGTTATCCTATGTTCTAGCTATATTTCAGTTATCCTATGGTCTAGCTATATTTCAGTTATCCTATGTTCTAGCTATATTTCAGTTATCCTATGGTCTAGCTATATTTCAGTTATCCTATGTTCTAGCTATATTTCAGTTATCCTATGGTCTAGCTATATTTCAGTTATCCTATGGTCTAGCTATATTTCAGTTATCCTATGTGCTAGCTATATTTCAGTTATCCTATGTTCTAGCTATATTTCAGTTATCCTATGTTCTAGCTATATTTCAGTTATCCTATGGTCTAGCTATATTTCAGTTATCCTATGGTCTAGCTATATTTCAGTTGCCCATGTTCTAGCTATATTTCAGTTATCCTATGGTCTAGCTATATTTCAGTTATCCTATGTTCTAGCTATATTTCAGTTATCCTATGGTCTAGCTATATTTCAGTTATCCTATGTTCTAGCTATATTTCAGTTATCCTATGGTCTAGCTATATTTCAGTTATCCTATGTTCTAGCTATATTTCAGTTATAATGTGGTCTAGCTATATTTCAGTTATCCTATGGTCTACCTATATTTCAGTTATCCTATGTGCTAGCTATATTTCAGTTATCCTATGGTCTAGCTATATTTCAGTTATCCTATGGTCTAGCTATATTTCAGTATCCTATGTTCTATCTATATATTTTCAGTTATCCTATGTTCTAGCTATATTTCAGTTATCATATGGTCTAGCTATATTTCAGTTATCCTATGTTCTAGCTATATTTCAGTTATCCTATGGTCTAGCTATATTTCAGTTATCCTATGTTCTAGCTATATTTCAGTTATCCTATGGTCTAGCTATATTTCAGTTATCCTATGGTCTAGCTATATTTCAGTTATCCTATGTTCTAGCTATATGTCAGTTATCCTATGGTCTAGCTATATTTCAGTCATCCTATTTTCTAGCTATATGTCAATTATCCTATGTTCTAGCTATATTTCAGTTATCCTATTGTCTAGCTATATTTCAGTTATCCTATGTTCTAGCTATATTTCTGTTATCCTATGGTCTAGCTATATTTCAGTTATCCTATGGTCTAGCTATATTTCAGTTATCCTATGGTCTAGCTATATTTCAGTTATCCTATGTTCTAGCTATATTTCAGTTATCCTATGGTCTAGCTATATTTCAGTTATCCTATGTTCTAGCTATATTTCAGTTATCCTATGGTCTAGCTATATTTCAGTTATCCTATGTTCTAGCTATATATCAGTTATCCTATTTTCTAGTTATATTTCAGTTATCCTATGGTCTAGCTATATTTCAGTTATCCTATCGTCTAGCTATATTTCAGTTATCCTATGTTCTAGCTATATTTCAGTTATCCTATGGTCTAGCTATATTTCAGTTATCCTATGGTCTAGCTGTATTTCAGTTATCCTATGTTCTAGCTATATTTCCGTTATCCTATGGTCTAGCTATATTTCAGTTATCCTATGGTCTAGCTATATTTCAGTTATCCTATGGTCTAGCTATATTTCAGTTATCCTATGTTCTAGCTATATTTCAGTTATCCTATGGTCTAGCTATATTTCAGTTATCCTATGTTCTAGCTATATTTCAGTTATCCTATGGCCTAGCTATATTTCAGTTATCCTATGTTCTAGCTATATTTCAGTTATTATATGGTCTAGCTATATTTCAGTTATCCTATGTTCTAGCTATATTTCAGTTATCCTATGTTCTAGCTATATTTCAGTTATCCTATGTTCTAGCTATATTTCAGTTATCCTATGTGCTAGCTATATTTCAGTTATCCTATGGTCTAACTATATTTCAGTTATCCTATGTTCTAGCTATATTTCAGTTATCCTATGTTCTATCTATATTTCAGTTATCCTATGTTCTAGCTATATTTCAGTTATCCTATGGTCTAGCTATATTTCAGTTATCCTATGGTCAAGCTATATTTCAATTATCCTATGTTCTAGCTATATTTCAGTTATCCTATGTTCTAGCTATATTTCAGTTATCGTATGTTCTAGCTATATTTCAGTTATCCTATGGTCTAGCTATATTTCAGTTATCCTATGGTCTAGCTATATTTCAGTTATCCTATGTTCTAGCTATATTTCAGTTATCCTATGGTCTAGCTATATTTCAGTTATCCTATGTTCTAGCTATATTTCAGTTATCCTATGGTCTAGCTATATTTCAGTTATCCTATGGTCTAGCTATATATCAGTTATCCTATGTTCTAGCTATATTTCAGTTATCCTATGTTCTAGCTATATTTCAGTTATCCTATGTTCTAGCTATATTTCAGTTATCCTATGTTCTAGCTATATTTCAGTTATCCTGTGGTCTAGCTATATTTCAGTTATCCTATGGTCTAGCTATATTTCAGTTATCCTATGTTCTAGCTATATTTCAGTTATCCTGTGGTCATAGCTATATTTCAGTTATCCTATGGTCTAGCTATATTTCAGTTATCCTATGTTCTAGCTATATTTCAGTTATCCTATGGTCTAGCTATATTTCAGTTATCCTATGTTCTAGCTATATATCAGTTATCCTATTTTCTAGCTATATTTCAGTTATCCTATGTTCTAGCTATATTTCAGTTATCCTATGTTCTAGCTATATTTCAGTTATCCTATGGTCTAGCTATATATCAGTTATCCTATGGTCTAGCTATATTTCAGTTATCCTATCGTCTAGCTATATTTCAGTTATCCTATGTTCTAGCTATATTTCAGTTATCCTATGTTCTAGCTATATTTCAGTTATCCTATGGTCTAGCTATATTTCAGTTATCCTATGGTCTAGCTATATTTCAGTTATCCTATGTTCTAGCTATATTTCAGTTATCCTATGGTCTAGCTATATTTCAGTTATCCTATGGTCTAGCTATATTTCAGTTATCTTATGGTCTAGCTATATTTCAGTTATCCTATGTTCTAGCTATATTTAGACAATTGTATGCAGTTTAGGAAGGATCTGTGGTATTAAAATGGGTTGATTGAGATAGTTCGAAGCCTAATAATGGCTAGAGATCCTTCCTAAACTGAATAAAATCGATTAGCAGCAGCCAAAAATATAATGGAAAAGACGTCGCTAGAACAGAAGGGGTTAAGGGTATTGAAGTTAACCTGACATAAATCACTAAAGCTGGTATCACACGAGAGCTTTTATAGTCAACATTTGATAATCAACATTTTTCTGCCAACATTTCTGGAATATTTTGCACTTGTATCAGAAACTCGACTGGTGATAGATGAATTTAGTTAGCAAAAATATTATAAATGTTGACCTCATAAGCTGCCAGACCAGTGTTAAGGATAAGTGTTGAGTGAAAAAGCGCTCGTGTGATACCTGCTTAACGCTGCTTTTCTCAACATTCGTATATAGCCAATATTACATAAAGGCGGCGCGACACACGAGCAGTTTAAGGGAGCCCACCTCGCTGTTTTTCTCTTTCTCTCCTCTCTCTTTGGCTTGTATCCATTCGGCCCCATTCAGCCTACTGTTTTAAGACGTTTACCCCCATCCAGGTGTCAATATTTTCCTGGTGAGCGGTAGCGAGCCAGTATATATATATTTTTGTTTTGACAGCAAGCTAAATTTGTACATTTTTCGATAGAAAAATGTCTCCGGCGAAGCCGGATTTCTCCATACAATGCTGGCTCGCTATCGCTCGCTAGGAAGAAATCGACACCTGGATGGGGATAAACGTCTTAAAACAGTTGGCTGAATGGGGCCGAATGGATACAAGCCAGGTAAGGAGAGAAAGATAAAAAATAAAAAAAAAACGGTGACCTCCCTTAAACTAGTATGTTAAATCTTGTGATATCGCCTCAAGCAACGGTGCAAGTCTTTATTCAAAGGGTTGAAGCACACACACACACACACACACACACACACACACACACTCATACCTGTGTGTGCCGTGTGCAGATGCATATTCAGACAAATTGATTAGTTTGTGTGACGCAACCATGATAAGGAGTGATGTAAACATATGTAGCAAGCAGGAGACACACACTTTACATAAACAAGATAACACAATATGATATATATAACACAAAGTTGAACACTTTTTGTAACCTTTGTCCGACCGTATGTTGTAGGAAGGTTATCGTTATATAAGTGTTTGTCGCCACCTGGTACAGTCGCAATCCCTAAAAGTAAGCCCCCCTCGACTCGAGAAATATTGGTATCCCGGGTCTTTCTGGATGACAGGTAAACGTGGCACAAACGATTTACACTCCGCTCCGATTTAGCACAGGTGGCTCGAACAGCAAAATGAACCCTTGATGGTTTTGATGTATCAACGTTAGTTTTTGCTTTCCATTGCTATCAGTTATTTAAAGGTCAGCCAAATAAAATATTGCACAATTATTTGTGTATAAACACAATTCACAAATACATTTCTCATACGCCTATATTTAGCTTGAAACGCATGAAATTTGAAATCATTCAAACAAATTCCTCAAAGTGTCCGAAACCTACAAGTTCAAAATAAAATACATTGTTTAAGCAATACTGTTTATAGTAACAAGACACTATTTTTTAACGGTCATAATGCAATAGATAGGTATGGAGATTGGCCCAACTATATTCAATCCAAGCTACAGTAGGCTTTATCGCATCCCGAAGTCACAAGATCGAGTCGAGTCCTTCAGAAATAAAAAGCTTGATTAATATTAGTCCATTCATAATCAGAAAGATTACTATTTGTTTGTACAAATTTCGTCCGTGAGGGATAAGGGAAGCCTTTCTGTGAGATTTAATGATATGGCAGTAAATTCTGAATAAACATAATTCATCATGCAACACATGTCTACTATTTGCGACAATACAACACCTGGGCAATACCTGACTACCGTAGGTAAAACGAATTGTCATATATTGCATAAATGTATGCGCACTCAACACAGTTTTGTCCTACCCCATTCATGATTAATTATTTCTGCAGGTTACCAGATCACCTTATCGAGTTTTTGCTCCTTCCCTCTCACTTTCTAAAACACAGCAACGTTGCAAAAATGTCATTAACACTTATCCAATCTAACATAAGTATGTAGTGAAGTATATACAGTATATTTATTTTGTATATGTGTATGAGGGAGACAAAACGCAGAACTGTGTGTTACGAGTGCCTCCCCAGAGTTAAAAGGGGGTTAGAGCCATTATCAAGGAACGGTCGAACCCAAATCCCTGGATACACGGAGTTTGAATGCATTTAAGTCATAGGATGAGGGACATATGGGTTCAGGGAGAGGGTTCCAGAGCTCACCTATTGAATAGAAAAAAACAATGGGAATATAGGTTAGGTCTTGAGTTGGAGAGTTGCACAGAGTACAGTATATGTTCATGAACGGAAGCTCATATTAAACAACATAATGATTGAAGGAAGTCGATGGAATATTAATAAACGTTAAGCTTTATAACTTAGAAGTTATCCCCTTGTGGATCACGACGCATTTTTGACAGTTTATTCCTCTTATAGTTTGATGAGTAGCATGGAAGTCAAAGGATTTAATGAGTCTTTTCCTTGTAATACCAACAGATCCTCCACAAGTTGCATAACATGGAGTTGTGATAACAAGAACGAACGGTTAAAATACATCGTAAATCTTGAAAGAGTTAAGTTAGTCGAGAATGGGATTTCTTTACATATATACTTATTTCAAAGTTATCATGAAACCGATTGCGTCACATTAGACATTACATTACTTTCATCTAGCATTTCAACATGCTGTAATTACGGGGTGAATATAATGCCCTTGAAAATAATTAAGAAGTTTTTAATTAGTAAATAAGGTAATTGGATAAAAGCAGAGTTTATTTTTTGTCCTCATGGGAGCTAATTCATTCTGCCACGAACTCTGTATTCAAAAGTCAATAGTATCGCAAACATAGTGGAATATTGAATCATGAGGATATAAATCTGAGCTAGATAAAACACTGTTTAAAGTAACAAGATTGAATGCAACAATAATATTTGGTGAAATAATATATTAACATATGGACTATTTTTAATGTTATTCAACAACTTCTAGCATAATTCCATTCTCTCTCTCTCTCTCTCTCTCTCTCTCTCTCTCTCTCTCTCTCTCTCAGCTACCTATCTGAATTGGCTTGGTTCTCTACTTCTACCAACCTATTTTTTTGTCGAGTTTTATTATTATTATGTTTATGATTTCCAAGTTAGTTCATATATGTTATAAGCTCTTATGTATAGTGACAGTTTGTCAGAACCAATTTTACTATTCCTAGAGCTGAACACTTACGATCATGCATTTTACCCAGAGATATGGTGGTATGCCTGAACAGAGTGAGCTGTGCATTTTACCGGTCTAGGAAGGTAAGGTCTTCCTAAAGAATCATGGTAATCTCTACCTAGTGTCAGAGGGCAATAAAAGCTAAAATATTTTCAAATTAGGGAAAAGGGGGGTTGGGGAGAGAGTAGTTTAGCAGGGCACACAAGAATATCGACTGTATAATTATATTACACTCAATACAGAGGAATAGCGTACGAAGTTAAACACGGTTGTCAGTTGTTCTAAATGTCATCAATAATGCTTGACCACTAAAGTTGCTTCAATGCAGTAAATATATGTAATTGTTTTATCTATTGATTCACAGACATAAATAACCATACTCAACCATTATCAATATGCCTCGTTTGGGCCAGTAGGCCTAGTGCAGATTTCCGTGTCCAGTTATACAACTTGAAGTAATTTACAACATGCGGCGAAAATAAGAAACATACTGTGGTTGTAGTAAACCACAAAAGGTTCATATGGCTGTTCGAACTTCTGTTTCATTTGAGCGGAGTGTGGTCGTTTGTGCGTTCCCAAGTTTACCCGTCGTTCAGAAAGACCCTAGCTAATTTTATTGTTAGCATCGAGGGGGGCTTACTTTTAGAGATTGAGACTGTACCTCGTAGTGTCTCAGAGCCTTGTCTGTCTCCGCCTGCCACTTTTGTGCCTGAATTGTATCCACCAGGCTCTCACTGAAGCGGCTCCACAGTGTCGTCCCTTCTTCGGGTTCTTTTTCTCCTGGGCTCTCTGGCAGCCTGCTCCGGTAAGTCCAACGTTTGTTCATTTAATCTGAGCTTCTGCAATTATATACATGTTATAAATGTGCACAGCAACTAAACTGTTGTCTTGGTAAAAGGTGTATTGCACAGTGTCAAAATCCAATCATCTTTTATTTTCCTCAGCAGGCAATGCAGCGAACCCCTCTGTCCTGCCGGCTGCTACCTGTGTTTCACCCTTCGTAGAGTTGGCTGGTGGCTGCTTCTACTTCCACACCTCAGAAATGATATGGTAATATTACGGGTTAACTGTATGATCAGCTTTGGTGTTATAACTAGCTCCTGTTGAGCAGAGTGATTCTTGGATTGGAAGTGCTTCGATCCTTGCTCACGATGGTGGAGGTTGAAGGTTGCCTATAAGATTTCATTTTGATTTATTACCTAATGTGGGAGGGATTATATATATATACACCATATACTGTATATGACGTCATAAAACATACTTCATTATATGAATATCACTATACCTCTAGGCAAGACGCTCGGGACTTCTGCCAGGGGTTGAGTGGTTCCAGCGGCACTACTGTGGATCTGGCAACTGTGGAGGACTGTCACCAACACTCACACATCTGGCAACACATCATGGTGGAGTGTAAGGATAACAATACCTTTCACATTCAGCAACAAAATAATTGTTCCGTCACTCTCTCCCATCGATATCTTGGATGTGCATAGTACTAGCAACTACTGTTAAGCAATTGTTTATATTTTGAATGCTGAATGTTTTGTCGTATAATATCTTTAATGTTGTTTATAATTTATTTGTTTGGTGATCTACGTTTCTTTGTATACATATTCTATTTATTGGTGTCTACGTTTATAGTAATTTATGTATTCATTTTATTATATTGTGAATCTATCCATTCTTATATTTATTAGATGGAAACGTAGCCTTCTTCTTGGGTGCCTCTGGGTGCCTCTGTCAGGAGGGCAGCTGGCACTGGGTGATGGGTGATGCAGTATCGATGGGCCTACCCTTCTGGTACCCCGCACACCCCTTCAACTACCCCGACAATGACTGCCTCTCCACCCACGCCACCTACGGATACTTTGCTGCCGTGGACTGTGAAAAGGCCCGTAATTCCGTCTGTCAGCAGTTTTGAGAGCTGTAGGATTGAGAGCTGTGAAATATGTTAAATTTTAATCCAGCAGTTTTGAGAAATAAAAGGTTGTAAACCGAGGTCAAAATTGTCTGCCATAATTTCTGTGAAATATATTGTATGCACGGAGAACTTTTTTTAATTTGCCTGTCATTAGTTTTAAAATATCTGCGTTTACCAACAGCGATAATATCCACCACTGATCGTTTGTCATCAAGTTAACCCCTTGAGTACCAGCGACGCACGTTATGTGCCGCATAGGGTGCGTCGTGGTTAATTACTCCGGTTCTATGGCACCTAGAGGGCTTAGATTTGTATGGGAACTGCGCACGTATCCCACGCAATAATGCCGATGTTGAAAACCCTCAAAGTCCTGCCGCGTGCGCGTGAGTGTACAAACACGTGTTTTTGCATGTTTTTCCCTACACATTTCCCTATGTTAATTCCGACTTTTGGGCGCCCAGAAGGACCCCTTAATGAGCTAGGGGATTGTTTTTTGTTTTTTCCTTCATTTCTAACCCATTCCAGGTGTTTTTTGGAAACATTTTTTTTTGGACAACCTGCCGGGCCTGGAGTGTACATTTATATTATATTGCCTGGTGCTCAATGGGTTAAAAAATGACTTGCAATACAGATATGGAGTGAGTCCAAATATTTTCAACCTCGATTCATCGTTTGTGGCTAGTACTATACAGTCATTAGACTGTATTAGACCATATTCTTAGATTACCGGTATTCCAAAGTTATTAAGCTAGCTTAAGGTAACCCAATATAACTTGTTTAATTCAAGTTTTTGTTTAATATCTACAGGTATAACCTGGCCGAACATAGCATACTTGGACACGTTTAAGCTAGTCTGGATAAATAATTTATCAACAACAATGATATTAATTATTGTAATCTAGAGTTAAAATTACATTAGATGAAAGGGGGTATTTTGACTAGACATTATGATTTCATCACAATATTTATACGGAGGAAGTTGAAGGTGAACGTCAATAAAAGTAAAGTGATGGTGTGTAATTGGGGTGAACGTAGGGTGAATATAGATGTGAGGCTGGATGGGGAAATATTGGAACAAGTAGAGTGTTTTAAATGTCTAGGAGGAACGATAAACAAGAATGGAGGTATGGAAATAGAGGTAAAACAGAGAGTATGTGAAGGAAGGAAAGTTTTCGGAGCAATGGGAAGTATGTGAAAGGTGAGAAATCTCAGAATGAAAGCTAAAAGTGCAATGTATCAAGGGATTGTTGTAACAACAGTGATATATGGGGCTGAGACATGGGCTCTGAAGGCAAAGGAGAGAAGAAAGCAGGATGTGATGGAGATGAGCTGCTTGAGAGGAGTATGTGTGGAGTGACTCGTAGAGACAGATTGAGGAATTAAGAGATACGTAGGAGAGTGGGGCAGCTGGAACATTTGTCGGCCAGAGTGGACAGAAGGGTGCTGAGCTGGTATGGTCATGTTGAACAAATGGAAGATGAAAGGCTTACAAAGATAATATGTGAGTCAGATACAAGGGGAGGTAGAAGGGTAGGAAGACCCCCATTGAGATGGAGAGACTGTGTAGGGTAAGCGTTGGCAGATAGAGGAATGACTATAGATCAGGCAAGGGAAGTGGTAATAAACAGGAATGAATGGAGAATGCTTGTGAATAGATGAGTGAAAATGCAGTCACTTGGAAGAAGGGGTCGGGCGCCAGCTGGACTAGATATTAGTTCGTCAGGCGCCTGGCCAGTGGAGCCGGTATACTGTATATGAAGGGTGTGCCTGGATGTATGGTGGGCGGGCTTGTGGTGGTTAGGCTTCGCTGCATGTCTGCTTGCTGAGACCGGAACTTCTCCGGGAGGTCGGGGGCCAGGGGAGTACTGGAGTGACCTTGGTGATCCCTGGTCTCTGGGTCTTCTCCTGGGCAACCTTTGTGTGTGTGAGAGTTTGTGTTTTTTTTTTTTATTATTATTATTTTTTATTTAAGTTGTCCCTGTTCAGGCTCTGTCTCGAGTCAGCCACCCCCAGTTTAAAAAAATATAAATAAAAAAAATAAAATAAAAAGGGGAATGTGCCTGAGTAGATACATAGATAAATAGAATAAATAAGGAGCTACCCACCAATGAAAGGGTTGTTGTTGTTGTTGTTGTTGTTCCCCAAGCTGCCTGGCCGAACAGCCCCAAGGCCCCGAGCAATTCCAAGGCCATAACCGAGTGCCCCCACAGAACCCTACCCGCCGACCACAATAAAGCCTGGGTGACCGAAGCCACTCCATGGCGGGGGGCTGAGGAGGGTGCAGAAACGCCCGGGAAACCAAAGCCCCACCCAGGGCCCTGTGCCCCTCAGCAAATATGAAGAGAAAGTTGAGAGGCAAGGGAAAAATGTGACGCTTTGGTTTCCAATCTTGGTAGATTGGGAGGTCAATCCATGGAAGAGATGCCGTCACTTGAGATCTAGAAAATATATAAGTTAAAGGAAAAGTCAGAGTAAGCTATGGGTATGGCAGAGATTGCTCAGCTCTCACTCTGATAGACCAGCCCATCACCACATGACTAGAACCCAATCCTCTCAGCATCAGCTAGGAAAGGCCCTAGAAAGCCACCTTTGGCGGGGGGATAGCTCCCCTATTTCAACCCTTTTCAGGGTTGGGCACCCGCCCAACGAAAGGGTTAACTGAATAAGCATATGTATAGAATGAGAGCGTCAGCTATTTCTTTCCTTTATCACTTGGGTCTGCTAGTCCCTCTTTCACACACATATGTTGACTTTGGGTTGGCTACTGACTGGCTGTACATCTGACTTTAGTACATTTTTATTGATTAGTTACATCATGTGCTTGTGGCGGGCTGATTCTGTTATAACACACTGTAAAATATAAAGGGTATGAAATGGGTGTGAAAAAAGTATACAGTATACAGTATGTGATCATTGCATATGTGGATGGTGATTTACCTCTCTATCCTTGTGTGAGATGAGTTTATTACCACCAATATAGCTTTAACCCTCTGAGTACCAGCGACGTGTGCTATATTATATTCTAGCTATATTTAGACGATATTATGCAGCTTAGGAAGAATCTGTGGTAGTTAAAAGGGTTGCTTGAGATAGTTTGAAGCCTTATTATTGCTAGAGGTCCTTCCTATGCTGAATAAAATCGTCTAATAGTTGCCAGGATATGATGAAAATTACGTCCCTGGTCCAGTATGGGTTAAAGGGGTAATAATAATAATAATAATAATAGTTCTTAAAGCTAGCGCATGCTAAGCTAGCTAAGGATAGCTCAATAAGGCCGATTAGGCGTATTTCCATTGGGGTCCTGTACTACTACCCCATCCCTTTGCTCATGAGGGATGGTAACGACTCAGTGCTTGTGAAAAATCTTTAATGCGCCGAGCGTGGGCGCAAACCCGGGCCTTCTGGGTGGAAGTCCGAGACGCTAGTCACTACACCAAGCGAGCCGCTTGGTAATTATGGACACTATTATAGTCCATAGGGAGATATCCGAAGCAGAGGCGACGATTCGTATTGTGGGCCAACTCATTCATCACTGTTACGAATAATATCATAACAAGATATATGAAAAAAAAAAAAAAAAAAAAAAAAATGGGGATTGGGCCTGAGTATATAGATAGATATAGATAGAAACCCCCTATGTTCTCGATCAGTCCTTGAATATAACTTATTGTTTCATTTAAAGGGGGAAGGGTTTACTTATTGGTTGATTTATCAGTTTATGTATTATTATTTTTTAGTTTCCTCCCTAAACCTCCATCAAGCTCATAAAAACATCCCCAAGTTCCCCCTTCATGATACTTTTTTTAAATTACAGGCTCGCTATCGCTTGCCAGGAAAAAATTGACACCTAAATGGCACGAAACTTCTTAATATTGACAAAAAATGGGGCAAACATTCTTAAAATCGCCCAACTAATGGGTCGAACGTCTTAAAATCTATAAAATAATGGGGCTAAACATGAGGGAGAAAGGGAGCCAGAAAAACCATGAAAAACCATGAAATTATTTAGCTTTAGTCGTATTCCAATAGACCCTTACACCCAGTGGATCCGACTAATCAAGTATTTCAAAAGCTACTACGCGAATCTCTTGTGATTAAACTAGGATTACAGCATTATCTGCAAAATCTAGTTCGGTGACCCTGATACTACCAAAAAGGGGGTTTTAAGCTTTTATAGTCAACATTCGATGATCAACAATTTTTCTGGCAGCTTTTCGGGAATATTTTACGCTGGTATCGGAAACTAGACTGATGATAGAGGAATTTAGGTAACCGAAATATTTTAAATGTTAACCTCATAAGCTGCCAGACCAGTGTTGATGATAAATGTTGAGGAAAAAAGCGCTCGTATGATACCAGCTTTAGTGACTTAGTCCCACTATTTTATTCACTAGCCCGTCGATTATGGGGTTGAAAATACTGTAGAAGATTTCAGAACACAGTCTTATTTATTCCTGAGTTCACTGGGATGACAATTCTGGTTTTTGTAAGCTAATAGTAAGTCAATTGAAATTTGTTATATAGTGGTTTATAACATTAATTGCTCTTTCCATTCACATATGCATAGCCTACGTGAGTTGCAGTTGGGATGTGTGTACATGCTTAGATTGATATGCAGGATTCGAAGTTGCATAATAAATCGTAGGCAGTGTCCACCATTCTTTAACTGCCTTCGTGGTGTAATGCATAAGGTGTTGATATTGGTGTGAACGTGCTGGGTTCGAATCCACGGACTGCCACATGTGTTTGTAATATTTCATTAATCGATTTTAGGAGTAGAGTTGGTTGTTGGATAGAACATAATAATTTATATTGGTTCAGGAGTAATTTATCGAGAGGCCTTCCCTAGTGGTTAAGGCCCCATTAATTGCTCTTTCCATTCACATATGCATAGCCTACGTGAGTTGCAGTTGGGATGTGTGTACATGCTTAGATTGATATGCAGGATTCGAAGTTGCATAATAAATCGTAGGCAGTGTCCACCATTCTTTAACTGCCTTCGTGGTGTAATGCATAAGGTGTTGATATTCGGTGTGAGCATCCTGGGTTCGAATCCATGGACTGCCACATGTGTTTGTAATATTTCTGTTATGCCCTGTTTTTCTACAGGTTTAACTTGGGTAATGCGAGTTCTAATTGACTGGGTATAGAAGGCTGCATGCACAATACAAGATATGAGGAATAGAGAACACAAAGAAACACACGGTAGCAAGTTACACGATCACGTTTATTAATATACCACTGCAGAATACTTGTGTAAGACAATATAATAGAATGGAACAACACTAGCATAAGTGGATCTGGATGGAGCCTAGTCTCCCACTTCCAACGTTCAGGTATTAATCTTCTGATCACTGGCTTTGATTTAACAGGTTTATATACCGAAGACCATCATGTTACTTGTAGATTCCTATTCACTGTTAGATTTATTACTGGTAGCTCTGGTACACAAGTAGTAGTTCACAGACTAGATTAGACACGCGTATTTTAGAGCACGGGAATTCTATTGTAACCTCAGAGGGGTACTGATCTAAGTTTTATATCCTTGTTTCAGAAATACATAGAACGCAAATCAGTGGGCGAACGTTAGATATCACTAGAGTTTTAATATCTGAATAAGGTAATTACGAGAGTCAAGGTCGCCTGTTAATTAATGAGCACTGATCGCTTAGTACGTCCCAAATGGAATGGTTAAGTCTGTATTACACTGGGCAAGGTCTTAGCCACTTCGTAGAAATATTTAATTAGTGAAATCTCTAAACAGCACAGTAAGATGTAGTACTGCTAAAGAGAATCTTGGGTAGTATCTGATGGGTCTGGTCCTGGTTATCTTGCGTCCATGATGTTGGGGGCTAACGACTGGTTCCGCGGCCGTCCAGGGTGTCCATATGTGTGAAGTTCTTAAATACGTGGGCAGGTCCTTCCATCCAAATCTGCCACGGAGTCTGCCGGTTCTGGGATCTCACTCCGGAACAACACAAGGGCAGAGCTAGAGGTTAACTGCAGGGTAGTGACCCCTGGTTGGTGTCTAGCTTTCAACTGATTTGACTGGGGGCGGGAGTTAGATTTATAGGCTCGGTTCTGGACCCTGTAGACAGTAGGGATCTCGAGTCTTATGAACTTAATTGAGCTCTCAATAGAAATGGAGACTAGGTAAGATGGTATTTACTGTTGTGGCACAGGGCTATAGGAAAGCCTTTATATTTCATATAACTGAGCCTTAGTAAGAGGTACTATTTTGGCTATACTGGACGTATTTAGGGGAGAGAGACTGGATCTACTTTGCGAGGAGGATGGGGACAGCTGTGATAGGAACGTCTCTCTAGATTGTTCAATCTTCATTCTATGGTATATCTGAGGTGCTAATTTAGTGATCAGAGCATGCAAGAAAGGTAAATGGTTTATTGTGAGTTAATAGAGGTTAGTAAAGGTGTTAGTCATTCATGGTTAGTTCATTGATAGGAAGAATTCCTGTGCTACCTGGCAATGACTCGAAAGTCAAAACAGGGGCCAGGTATACCTCCGCGGGGGTGGGGGTCTCCCTCCTCGGGTGGGCCAAAAGGGGGAGCTGGGCGCACTCTCTCTGTGATCGTCGTCCGGCGGCTGTGGCTAGGGGCTTGCCATATCACCAGTGTTTATAATAACCCTCTGTGTATGAGACAGATGTGGGTGTCTTTAATACCAAAACCGAAGGTGCCTTAGCTAGCTGGTTTTACTCGGCTGGTTGTTAATTGTAGAGTTTGCTGGATGTGGTGGAGACTGGGTTGCTAACTCTGCCACATTTATCTGGAAGTATGGCAATAGAAGTTAGTAACTGGCGGGGCGGCTAGCCTCGCACCGACGACCATTGGGTGCAGGGTTGTGAATGTGTTGTAAGAGAATAGATGGCATGCAAGGGGCTAGTAAAGTTCTAATGTTGTTCTGGCCTACTAAGTGAAGGTAGGCTGGATAGGAGTATATATATAAAAGGTTGGAGAGCGTTAGCAACGGACAATTCAAGGATCTTCAAGAGGTATGAGAGAGAGGCTAGGTCGGACAAGAGTCGAGAAGCGCGGGAATTCTTACTGAGAGGGGGGGAGAGTTCAAGGGCTACAGGGAAATTTTGCCCCTAAGGTCCCTGGGCGTGGGGGTGGCATTAGGCTACACTTGATATGGAAAGTTTGAAAAGGCAGTAGAATACGTTAGCCAAAATATGCTACCGGGGAATGCAACTATGGGGTGGTATATGAGTCTGGAAAAGATAGAGTTATGTGATCAGTCCGAGGGTTATGGATACTATTAGTTGGTCCTGGGAACTGCGTTTTCTATTAAATATAAATATAAATACCAACAAAAGCGGCAGTTCGTAGGGGTACTTAGTTATTGTTTCGGGGTACTTATGACAGATACTGGTAACCAGGTTATCTTATACAATCTCTGGTTGGGGTAAGAGGTGTAAGACACGAAGTAAATTGGCGTAGTGTGGGCTGTGGATACGAAGGAGGCAAGGGGAAGACGTATGACAATTGTGGAAAGTAAATGGAAAAAGGTGAACACAATGGCGGATAAAAATACTTAACCTAAGGATTGCATACATAGATTTATGGGGCGATGGGTCTTCATAAAGCTTAGTCTGGCAAGACAAGATGTTAGGGAATGTTAATATTAATACTTAGTTACTAGAGGAACAATGCAAGGGGCGACTGAGCACGGGTTACATATATCTATACTCGTCATGGAAAATGATATAAGAGGTCTAGGGACAATCGTGGGTGTTTTAACTTCTAAAATATATAACATCTACTTCTCGGATGCAAGAACATACATAGATATAATTATGGCTGTCTGATGTGTTGGCATTGGCTCAACGTCGGGACAGGGCATGGTTGTTTTTAATATGAATGTATATTCCTGTTCATCATCTTTGTAGCAAGGACAGTGCCGCTATGTCGTATCAATGCTGGTGGCAGTTAATATTATAGACTTAGTTACTAGAGGAACAATGCAAGGGGTGACTGAGCACGGGTTACATATATCTATACTCGTCATGGAAAATGATAGAAGAGGTCTAGGGACAATCGTGGGTGTTTTAACTTCTAAAATATATATAAAATCTACTTCTCGGATGTAAGAACATACATAAATATTATGGCTGTCTGATGTGTTGGCATTGGCTCAACGTCGGGACAGGGCATGGTTGTTTTTAATATGAATGTATATTCCTGTTCATCATCTTTGTAGCAAGGACAGTGCCGCCATGTCGTATCAATGCTGGTGGCAGTTAATATTATAGACTTAGTTACTAGAGGAACAAATGCAAGGGGCGACTGGGCAGTGGGCACGGGTTACATATATCTATACTAGTCATGGAAAATGATATAAGAGGTCTAGGAACAAACGTGGGTGTTTTAACTTCTAAGATATATATAAAATCTACTTCTCGGATGTAAGAACATACATAAATATTATGGCTGTCTGATGTGTTGGCATTGGCTCAACGTCGGGACAGGGCATGGTTGTTTTTAATATGAATGTATATTCCTGTTCATCATCTTTGTAGTTAGGAGTGTAGGACACGAGGGGGTTAGTGTACGTGAGGTGTGGAAAAATGGTCAGTTTAGAAAAGTTAAAGAAGGTGCGGCCATGAGCTGCTTAGCCCTGCGGGCTTGGGCCTGGCTGAAATGGCTGGCTCGGTCAGCTGGTCCTTTCGTTCTGTGGACCTTTCTTTTGGTGTTTCTGTGTGGTGTTCGTTCGTGGCTTCTGTGGTGGGCTTCTCATTCTGGGGCATTTTACTTCCCTCTCCTTCATTATAGGCTCGTCCTCGAGCCTCAAGGGTGAAGTAAAAAGAAGCATAGTCAGAAAAATGTAGGTTAACAAGAAAAGTAGTACGACTAAGGGAAAAAAAAATAATATATACAGTATATGGAAAACATGTAAATTTAAGAAAAGGCAGATAATTAAGAACAGGAAATTAAGAAGAGGTAAAGTGTTTAACAATGTATAAAGCAAATTTAAAAGATAGTCAGAAAAGTGTAGGTAACAAAAAAGTAGTATGACTAAGGGAAAAAAAATAATATATACAGTATATGGAAAACATGTAAATTTATAGAATCATGCCCAATCGCTTAGGAATTGAAAATATTCAAAACAATTTAGTACAATAATCTCATCATCATCATCAAGGGGGGGGGGGTATTTAGAGTCGCCGTTAGTCTGGGTGACAGTCTGGTAATAGGGGGTGGTGGTTCACTTTCACTTTGGAAGGGCGGGGTGGATATACCGTTAGTTCTTGTCGTTAGGAATGTGGGTCTGGGGGGCGAGCTGGCCCGGGGCCAGTTTTGGAGGGGGGTCTAAGTGGTTTCGGTCGGGGGTAGTGATAGGGGGGTTTTAAAGATGAAACGGGCAGGTCGAGTCGGGGTTGTTGTTGCGGAAGAGGTTGGTGTTGGGGAGGGGTTGAATTGTGTAGAGAGTTGTGGTCGTGAGTGGGGTTTGGGGAAGGGTGAGTAAGGCTGAAGGTTGAGTGTTTACTATGATCGGGTGGTTTGGAAGTTTGGTGTGTGGGGATTTGATAGGGAGATGGTGGGGGGGGTCTGGGCAGGCAGGGTTGTGGTTTGAGAGGGGTTGAATTGTGTAGAGAGTTGTGGTCGTGAGTGGGGTTTGGGGAAGGGTGAGTAAGGCTGAAGGTTGAGAGTTTACTATGATCGGGTGGTTTGGAGGTTTGGTGTGTGGGGATTTGATAGGGAGATGGTGGGGGGGGTCTGGGCAGGCAGGGTTGTGGTTTGAGAGGGGTTGAATCTAGACTGATTTTATTTCCGGGAGAGACATGGATGGGATTTCGAGGAGTGGTTGAAGTTGAGAGGTTGATTATGTTGTTTGGGGCGAGAGAGAGAGTATTTTGGGGTTTAGCCAAGGTGGAAAAAGTTTTGTGGCTGGATTGGAATGGGAGTGGTATTTTGTCGAGCGGGATCTTTGGGGGGGGAATTTGGGGCGGGTGGGGTAACGGTGAAGAGGGGGAGGTTGAAAGTTTAGCGGGGCTCATGATGGTGGGGGACCGACTGGTGAGCAGGTGTTCGGTACGCATGAGGGGGGGGAAATCACTTTGGTGGGAGTCACGCGTGAGGGGGGGGTTAACGGCGCGTGTGGGAGGATCAGAGTGGTGGGGTGTGTCGGTGGCAGTAACGGTTTGCTTAGAGGTTATCTGGGGTTGGTGAGTTTGTCTGTCATGAGGGGGCGAGTCAAGTGTGGGGTGTTGAAGTTTATTAGGGGTGTGAATTGTGGGGGGGTGGAAGGGAGCTACTGACTGAAAACTGTCACAAGGGAGATTTTGTTGGTGGGGGAATAGCGGAGTATTTCTGGGGGAAGGGGGGGAACATGGTTGGGTCCCTAGGTCGTCACGCGTGAGGGGAGGATTAACGGCGCGTGTGGGAGGATCAGAGGGGTGGGGTGTGTCGGTGGCAGTGACGGTTTGGTTAGAGGTTATCTGGGGTTGGTGGGTTTGTCTGTCATGAGGGGGTGAGTCAAGTGTGGGGTTTTGAAGTTTATTAGGGGTGTGAATTGTGGGGGGGTGGAAGGGAGCTACTGACGGAAAACCGTCACAAGGGAGATTTTGTTGGTGGGGGAATAGCTGAGTATTTCTGGGGGAAGGGGGGGAACATAGTTGGGTCCCTAGGTCGTCACGTGTGAGGGGAGGATTAACGGTGTGTGTGGGAGGGTCAGGGTGGTGAGAGGTGAGCGAGTTAGGAAACGGGATTTGTTGGGGGGACTGCGGCGGGTTGGTGGGGGAAGAGTTAGGTGTAGAACAGGGGTTATTGGTAGAGGACTGATGTCTTGATTTGGAGTTTTTAACATGACGAATTTTGGGAATCTTCTTGGTGGCAGTCACGGTCTGGTTAGCGGTTATCTGGGGTTGGTGGGTTTTTTTGACAGGACGAGTTTGGGGGATTTTCTTGGTGGCAGTCTCGGTCTGGTTAGAGGTTATCTGGGACTGGCGAGTTCGTTTGACATGAGAGGGCGAGACGAGTGTGGGGTTTCGACGTTTTCTAGGGGTGTGAACTGTGTGGGGGTGGAAGGGAGCTACCGACTGAAAACGGTCACAAGCTACCGACGGAAAACGGTCACAAGGGAAATTTTGTTGGTGGGGGGATAGCTGAACATTTCTGGGGTCATGGGGAAAATAGGTTGTGGTAGGCCTACATAGGTAGGCATAGCTAGAATACGGGGCTTGTTGGGGGGGCTGCGGAGGGTTGGTGGGGGAAGAGTTAGGGATGGTCGGAGAGGATAGAGGCAAGGAAGAGTGCACTGGGGTTGGACTTTCACCGGAAGTCATTTTGGAAGGGTGCACGGAGTCTTGGATAGGGGCTGAAGGGTTGGATAGGGGATTCATCGAACTGTGTAGGCATTCTTCTCTGATGGAGAGCATATGTTCTTCGAATAAGCCATACGGGTCGAGATGGGCGGTGATGTGGGGTGGGAGGATGTTTAACAAAGCGGTGAATAAGAGTTCATTTTGTTGGTCGTAATCTTCATAGCTATACGTGGTCCTCACGTATCTGTAGAGTTGTATGAGGGTCACATTTATATCCCCTTCATACTTGATCTCGTCGACTTTTATTATTTTGGGGGCGACGGGGGAACCCAAAAGTGGATCTAAGGTCCGGATCACGAAGGATCGAAACTGGTTCCAGGTACTCTCTGGCGTATTCTGTGCCACCATTTGGTGGATAAATTCTTTAAAGGTAGGCTTATCAACAAGTTGGGAAACGGCTTCTCCCAACTGTATAATATGCAAAATTCCCCAGGCGATTTTTTCGCGGTCATTATAAAATACCACATCGTATACTGGCTTTATTATGTCTAAGTAACTGGTGATATCATACGTGTTTAAATCATACTTGGGAATGTGTGCGAGTGGCTGAAGATTTCGACCTGTTGCCATGCTTCTACTGTTCCAAACTTGCAGTGTAATGCAACCTTTTATCCGAATCAAGAACCACCGCTGCCGCCAATGTTATGCCCTGTTTTTCTACAGGTTTAACTTGGGTAATGCGAGTTCTAATTGACTGGGTATAGAAGGCTGCATGCACAATACAAGATATGAGGAATAGAGAACACAAAGAAACACACGGTAGCAAGTTACACGATCACGTTTATTAATATACCACTGCAGAATACTTGTGTAAGACAATATAATAGAATGGAACAACACTAGCATAAGTGGATCTGGATGGAGCCTAGTCTCCCACTTCCAACGTTCAGGTATTAATCTTCTGATCACTGGCTTTGATTTAACAGGTTTATATACCGAAGACCATCATGTTACTTGTAGATTCCTATTCACTGTTAGATTTATTACTGGTAGCTCTGGTACACAAGTAGTAGTTCACAGACTAGATTAGACACGCGTATTTTAGAGCACGGGAATTCTATTGTAACCTCAGAGGGGTACTGATCTAAGTTTTATATCCTTGTTTCAGAAATACATAGAACGCAAATCAGTGGGCGAACGTTAGATATCACTAGAGTTTTAATATCTGAATAAGGTAATTACGAGAGTCAAGGTCGCCTGTTAATTAATGAGCACTGATCGCTTAGTACGTCCCAAATGGAATGGTTAAGTCTGTATTACACTGGGCAAGGTCTTAGCCACTTCGTAGAAATATTTAATTAGTGAAATCTCTAAACAGCACAGTAAGATGTAGTACTGCTAAAGAGAATCTTGGGTAGTATCTGATGGGTCTGGTCCTGGTTATCTTGCGTCCATGATGTTGGGGGCTAACGACTGGTTCCGCGGCCGTCCAGGGTGTCCATATGTGTGAAGTTCTTAAATACGTGGGCAGGTCCTTCCATCCAAATCTGCCACGGAGTCTGCCGGTTCTGGGATCTCACTCCGGAACAACACAAGGGCAGAGCTAGAGGTTAACTGCAGGGTAGTGACCCCTGGTTGGTGTCTAGCTTTCAACTGATTTGACTGGGGGCGGGAGTTAGATTTATAGGCTCGGTTCTGGACCCTGTAGACAGTAGGGATCTCGAGTCTTATGAACTTAATTGAGCTCTCAATAGAAATGGAGACTAGGTAAGATGGTATTTACTGTTGTGGCACAGGGCTATAGGAAAGCCTTTATATTTCATATAACTGAGCCTTAGTAAGAGGTACTATTTTGGCTATACTGGACGTATTTAGGGGAGAGAGACTGGATCTACTTTGCGAGGAGGATGGGGACAGCTGTGATAGGAACGTCTCTCTAGATTGTTCAATCTTCATTCTATGGTATATCTGAGGTGCTAATTTAGTGATCAGAGCATGCAAGAAAGGTAAATGGTTTATTGTGAGTTAATAGAGGTTAGTAAAGGTGTTAGTCATTCATGGTTAGTTCATTGATAGGAAGAATTCCTGTGCTACCTGGCAATGACTCGAAAGTCAAAACAGGGGCCAGGTATACCTCCGCGGGGGTGGGGGTCTCCCTCCTCGGGTGGGCCAAAAGGGGGAGCTGGGCGCACTCTCTCTGTGATCGTCGTCCGGCGGCTGTGGCTAGGGGCTTGCCATATCACCAGTGTTTATAATAACCCTCTGTGTATGAGACAGATGTGGGTGTCTTTAATACCAAAACCGAAGGTGCCTTAGCTAGCTGGTTTTACTCGGCTGGTTGTTAATTGTAGAGTTTGCTGGATGTGGTGGAGACTGGGTTGCTAACTCTGCCACATTTATCTGGAAGTATGGCAATAGAAGTTAGTAACTGGCGGGGCGGCTAGCCTCGCACCGACGACCATTGGGTGCAGGGTTGTGAATGTGTTGTAAGAGAATAGATGGCATGCAAGGGGCTAGTAAAGTTCTAATGTTGTTCTGGCCTACTAAGTGAAGGTAGGCTGGATAGGAGTATATATATAAAAGGTTGGAGAGCGTTAGCAACGGACAATTCAAGGATCTTCAAGAGGTATGAGAGAGAGGCTAGGTCGGACAAGAGTCGAGAAGCGCGGGAATTCTTACTGAGAGGGGGGGAGAGTTCAAGGGCTACAGGGAAATTTTGCCCCTAAGGTCCCTGGGCGTGGGGGTGGCATTAGGCTACACTTGATATGGAAAGTTTGAAAAGGCAGTAGAATACGTTAGCCAAAATATGCTACCGGGGAATGCAACTATGGGGTGGTATATGAGTCTGGAAAAGATAGAGTTATGTGATCAGTCCGAGGGTTATGGATACTATTAGTTGGTCCTGGGAACTGCGTTTTCTATTAAATATAAATATAAATACCAACAAAAGCGGCAGTTCGTAGGGGTACTTAGTTATTGTTTCGGGGTACTTATGACAGATACTGGTAACCAGGTTATCTTATACAATCTCTGGTTGGGGTAAGAGGTGTAAGACACGAAGTAAATTGGCGTAGTGTGGGCTGTGGATACGAAGGAGGCAAGGGGAAGACGTATGACAATTGTGGAAAGTAAATGGAAAAAGGTGAACACAATGGCGGATAAAAATACTTAACCTAAGGATTGCATACATAGATTTATGGGGCGATGGGTCTTCATAAAGCTTAGTCTGGCAAGACAAGATGTTAGGGAATGTTAATATTAATACTTAGTTACTAGAGGAACAATGCAAGGGGCGACTGAGCACGGGTTACATATATCTATACTCGTCATGGAAAATGATATAAGAGGTCTAGGGACAATCGTGGGTGTTTTAACTTCTAAAATATATAACATCTACTTCTCGGATGCAAGAACATACATAGATATAATTATGGCTGTCTGATGTGTTGGCATTGGCTCAACGTCGGGACAGGGCATGGTTGTTTTTAATATGAATGTATATTCCTGTTCATCATCTTTGTAGCAAGGACAGTGCCGCTATGTCGTATCAATGCTGGTGGCAGTTAATATTATAGACTTAGTTACTAGAGGAACAATGCAAGGGGCGACTGAGCACGGGTTACATATATCTATACTCGTCATGGAAAATGATAGAAGAGGTCTAGGGACAATCGTGGGTGTTTTAACTTCTAAAATATATATAAAATCTACTTCTCGGATGTAAGAACATACATAAATATTATGGCTGTCTGATGTGTTGGCATTGGCTCAACGTCGGGACAGGGCATGGTTGTTTTTAATATGAATGTATATTCCTGTTCATCATCTTTGTAGCAAGGACAGTGCCGCCATGTCGTATCAATGCTGGTGGCAGTTAATATTATAGACTTAGTTACTAGAGGAACAAATGCAAGGGGCGACTGGGCAGTGGGCACGGGTTACATATATCTATACTAGTCATGGAAAATGATATAAGAGGTCTAGGAACAAACGTGGGTGTTTTAACTTCTAAGATATATATAAAATCTACTTCTCGGATGTAAGAACATACATAAATATTATGGCTGTCTGATGTGTTGGCATTGGCTCAACGTCGGGACAGGGCATGGTTGTTTTTAATATGAATGTATATTCCTGTTCATCATCTTTGTAGTTAGGAGTGTAGGACACGAGGGGGTTAGTGTACGTGAGGTGTGGAAAAATGGTCAGTTTAGAAAAGTTAAAGAAGGTGCGGCCATGAGCTGCTTAGCCCTGCGGGCTTGGGCCTGGCTGAAATGGCTGGCTCGGTCAGCTGGTCCTTTCGTTCTGTGGACCTTTCTTTTGGTGTTTCTGTGTGGTGTTCGTTCGTGGCTTCTGTGGTGGGCTTCTCATTCTGGGGCATTTTAATTTCATTAATCGATTTTAGGAGTAGAGTTGGTTGTTGGATAGAACATAATAATTAATAATGATATGATATAAATTTGCACACAACAAATACATATCGATACAAACTACTGTATAGTTCATAATATTATGTGCCCTATATAATTTGTACCAGTGAAATTGTACTATTATGTCTCAGAATGGTTATATCCCATTTTATTAATAACTCATAGTATTCTTTAAACATCACTTTTTCTCAGCCAAGCGAAGTTTGCTGATATTTTGTACTCGTCGCTGCCTGTTTGCACATTTGTCCGTCTGCTTAAAAGAAGATTGTCGAAAAAATAATAATGGAAGGATGTAGGTGAAACTTCGTTAGTCTATCATTTGGTATAAAAACAAAAACTATTAACTATTGGCTTATACTGTCAAGCGGGATACACATATGTTTCATTGAGAAGATAAGAGAATAATGTAAAGCATATGGTAACCTTGGCAAATCCTTGCTATCAGCTTATCATTATGTAAACAGCTTGACGTCACCACCTGGCGCCTCTCCCCATCGGAAAAAGACATTTAGGCAATTCTCCTTACACCATGTGCCTCCGTTTCATCTAGCAGTATAAATAAGAACCTGGTTTAAGTTGACTACACAGCCTTATCTGTCTTCGCCCGTCACTGTCTTGCCTGACTTGTATCCACCAGACTCTCCCTGCTACAGCCCCAACATGTCGCCCCTTCTTCGGGATCTCCTCTTGGTCCTGGTCTCTGTGGCAGCCTGCTCTGGTAAGTGCAGCTCTTCCTCGTTTATTCTGATCTTCTGCAAATATTGGCTTATTAAATATGTGATGCAACAACTAGCAAATTGTCTTGGATTAAGGAGTATTGGTTTGTTCAATATGTGACTCAACGACTAGCCTATTGTCTTCGATAAAGAAGTATTGCATAATAACAAAGACAACTAATTATATAATCTCCATATTAGGCAAAACCGCCAACCCCTCTGTCCTGCCTTCTGCTACCTGTGCCTCGCCCTTCGTAGAGTTGGATGGCGGCTGCTTCTACTTCCACACCTCAACAATGACATGGTAATATTCAGGATTAGCTTGACATGCTTTTGTTGACAAGATGGATTCATGTGATATATATATATATTTTTTTTTTTTTTTTTTTTTTTTAATACATACGAGATTGAAAGAAATGGCAATTTCTGCGTTGGAAATTTTATTATTCAAGGTTTCCAGGTCTCTGATGAGTTTTCGCTGGGTGGCAGGAAGTAGATGAATGAGGTTAGCAAAATTCATGGTGGTACAGGGTTACATTAATGTACATGATGATACAGGATATACGACGCATTTCACTGGACAACCAGCATTATCAAGTAAGGATAGAATGATCCTCCACCCTCTATATATACCCTTCCTGTTTACCTTTTATATCATTCTATCCTTACTTGATAATGCTGGTTGTCCAGTGAAACGAGTTGTATATCCTGTATCATCATGTACATTAATGTAACCCTGTACCACCATGAATTTTGCTAACCTTATTCATCTACTTCCTGCCACCCAGCGAAAACTCATCAGAGACCTGGAAACCTTGAATAATAAAATTTCCAACTCAGAAATTGCCATTTCTTTCAACCTCGTATGTATTAAAGAAAATTTATTACCTGGCTTTACTAACATATATATATATATATATATATATATATATATATATATATATATATATATAATTATATACAGTATATATATAATTTTTTTCTTTTCTTTTCTATGTGAATGAGGGAGACAAAAGGCAGAACTGCCTGTAGCGAGTGCCTCCCCCATAGATGAAAGAGACGTCAAGGGACGTTCGAGCCAAAATGCCTGGACACACAGAGTTTGAAGCAATTTAAGTCATAGGAGGAGGGAAAGACTGATTCTGGGGAGAGTTCCAGAGATCAGCTGTTGAATAGAAGAAAGACAGAGTTAGGTTTCACTCTTGGGTTGGAGAGTTGCACAGAGTAGGGATGGGATTGTGTTGCAAGATGGGTACCACGTACCCTACGTATAGGAGGTGGTATACACTGGGAGAGCTCTAAGGAAGACTGATTATTGTAGTAGCGATAGAATAGTGAGAGAGATGCAACATTGCGATGAAGAGAGAGAGTTTGCAGAGAGTTGGTGAGTGGGCGGGAATTAATGACTTACGGAAGCGAAGCATGGACGTTGGTGGAGAGACTCAGACCAAGAGTGAGAGGGGTGGAAATGAGTTACTTGAGAAGTGCTTGCGGAGTTACATGGAGAGATAGACAGACGAATGAGGAAGTAAGAGGGAGGTGTGGTGTGGATGTAGATGTGCTGGAAAGTGTGAAAAGGAACACCTTGAGATGGTTCAGCCATATGGAACGCATGGGAAGCAAGAGAATGACTAAGAGGGTGTACGAGAGCGAGGTGGAAGGACAGAGAGGGAGAGGTAAACCGAAAGAGAGGTGGAAGGATGGAGTGAAGAAGTATATGAATGAAGGCGGTGCTGGTTGGAAAAAGGCAACTGACCGGGGACAGAGGTGCATGGGGGCGTTTCGTTCGTGGCCACCTCTTCGGGGATCACAGGCAATATATATATATATATATATATTTATAAGACAGGACGTCATAATATGAAATTTGTTTAACCTCTCTAGGCACGATGCACGGGACTTCTGCCATGGGTTGGGCGGCTCCGTAGATCTGGCAACTATAGAGGACTGTCACCAACACTCACACATATGGCAACACATCACGCTGGAGTGTAAGAATAACCAAAATATTTTTTACTAAATTATGATTAAAATAAGAAAAAAAAAATCATGTACGTATAAATATGTATATACAGTATACATATACATACATGATTTTGTTTCGGTAATCTATGGTTCTCTGTTTACATATTATTTGTTTTCATTGGTGCCTACCTTTATACAGGTATGTATAAATACAGGGTAAATATGTAATAAATATATACATAAATATATATAAACAAAATAATATATATATATATATATATATATATATATATATATGTATAATTATATATATATATATACTGTATATATATATATATATATATATATATATATATATATAGAGAGAGAGAGAGATATATATATATATATATATATATATATATATATATATATATATATATATATATATATATATATATATATACACATTATTTAATATATATCTATCAATTTTTTAATTTATTAGATGGAACCAAATACTTCTTCCTTGGAGCCAGTGATGTTGGACAGGAGGGTAGCTGGCACTGGGTGACTGGTGAGGCAGTACCCATGGGTCTACCTTTCTGGTACCCCGCACACCCCTTCAACAACCCCGACAATGACTGCGTGGCTACACATTATTCCTACGGCTACTTTGTTGGTGTGGACTGCGAAGTGGCCCGGTATTTCATCTGCCAGCAAGTTTGAGAAATGTATGGCTGGGAGCCTAGAAAATGCTGTCACTTTGTCTGCCATAAATGTTGACAACTAAACGTCATTGAACTGATACCTCATTTTTGTTTTTTAGATCAGTCCGCGGCTACGGTCAGCAGAACATCATCATTCCTTCATGTCAGTAATTTTTGAGGAATGCAGGGTTGTGAACCGAGACATATTTTTTTTTTTTGCTAATAATTTTGAGAACTATTGGTTTTGAGCCGAAAACAAAAATGTAATAATCCTTGTAACAAATTTGGAGAACAATTTGTCTAAGGACTCTACGGTAATATAACTCATATTTATTTGTCGGCAAGTTATAGAATGGCTTTCAATTTTGATGTGGAATAAGTCTAAATCATCTCCACCTGTTGTCACTTCAACTCATCGTTTGTACCTAGGACAGTCTAAAATATTCCAGGATTAATAAAGCTACTTTATCCCAACCTATAGATAACTTGTTTCAATCAAGCCTCATCTTAACCCGGGAACTGCGGGAAGACTCTTAAGAGTTCCCCCGGCGGACTGCGGGAAGACTCTTAAGAGTCAGGGGGGAAAAAAATCAATTTAAAACACCGAAAAAAACATGTTTTTATTGTTTTATTTTTTTATTTTTGTTTTGCCCCTGGGCCATGCAAAATATCACTCCTCTACCTCCCCTCCTTCCCCACTTTCCTCCCCTCCTTCAGTTATCACCTATTTTCCCTGTTATTCCCTTATTCTGTGGTATATTTTCGTGCTAACATTAGCGAGTTGCAAGCAGGGCATTGTCATCACTGTTAGCAAGCGAGTGCAAGAGAGAGAGAGAGAGAGTATCGATCGACAGTGTCTCTCCAGACTTGGGGAAAAGTGGCAGGAAAGGAGGTTGCCTCAGCCATACATTATGTAACTCCCGGCCTGTATCGCCGATTTTGACCATCCAAATGCTGTTTCCACTTGTTTTATTGTTGTAACAGGTTAATACCTTTATAATCAACCTATAATAGGCGCATATGGAGAAGTATTAATGCTATTTATGGTAAAATAAATATTTTAGTGATGGAAACAGCTCAAATACATGCACACAGGCAGAGGTGTCTCATACCCCCCATGCGCACTTCAGAGGTTAAGGGGAGGTTTTTAGTTGATTCCCTAGACTTCCATCAAGCTTAAAATAACTCCCCCTAGACCCCCTTTCAAGATAAATTTGTACATTTTTTGGTAGAAAAATTTCCCGGCCGAAGGCCGGTTCCCCTTAAATTACAGGCTCGCTTTCGCTCGCCAGGAAAAAAATCGACACCTAAATGGCACGAATGGTCTTAAAATTGACAGAAATGGGGCGAGGGTTCTTAAAATCGCCAAACTAATGGGGCGAACGTCTTAAAATCTCAATAGCAATGGGGCTAAACATGAGGGAGAAAGAGGTCCAGAAAAAAATCCTCCAGGTGGAAATGTCCCCTTAAGTACATCACTACAGGCATAACATAGCCATTGACACCATTGATAGTTTAGCTTACCCCTGGCTAGCAAAGTTTTTTTTAATCGGTAGTCATTTTTGCTATTGTACTCTAGGTGTATGGAATTAGGAATTAGGTGTGGGGTGTCAAGTAACAGAGCACTATGATAAACTGACTCCTAATCCCATCACAACTTTACTGAGCTGCTGATCTACAATTAATATGATATACCTATGACTACAATGAGATCATCAAACTTCTATTTCCTTTAATTCTTGGGTCTGCTAATCCCTGTTTCATACATATTTTGAGTTTGGGTTGGCTACTGACAGACTTAACATCTGACTAGGAAATTTCCCGAGAGGATAATATGTGTTATGCATTTGTGGTGGCTTTGGCCTGTTATACCCCGTTCATATTAAGCTGGCAGTTCATTTCACCTTCTCATCCCGCTTTCTCCAGATGGCTCAGTTTATTATCATAATTCTAGAACATAGTAAAGCTTTACAGTATCCTGCTTCATTATTCAGGTTCCTCATTGTTCAGCCAACCAATCATGTTTTCTCATATTTATAGTTTTGGGTAAGCATTTGAGCAAAGTTGATTTGAACAGAGTATAGAACGGAGGTTTGTGATCTCTGCCTCCCATAGTTTGATCAGTTTCAGTATCCTACTATTTTGGTTTATCTTCCTGGTGATTGATCTAGGGAAACCCATTTTCAATGTGAGTTCTGAATCATAGCTTAGATCATTAGAATTCCCTTTTAAGTTTGTATTGCTCACTAACCGTTTTAGAGCAAAGGATGTAGCTAATTTTACGGATGGTTGTGCCGCTTGGACGTCAATGTAGTGTTCCAAGACTTGCTACTGAAGAAATCGAAGGACTTTGCATGCACCTACAGACCACAAAGACCGATCAGTCTACCTTTGCCACCCTTTGCAGCTGCTCTTCTTGCCCTCAACTCATCACCGGCGGGCACTCCCACCAAACCTCAAAGACAATCCAAACCTAAAATTAGAAAGTCAGCAAAAACCCTGGTGGTGCTACTCCTCTTTTAACCCGGCAAATGTGCGACCCCCATAGGACCCACCCTCCCCTGGTGTGAAGACATGCCTGAAAAGTTGATTCCTACAGAATACAATGAAAATCACATCAACGTTTATGAAATACAATTCCACATTCAACATTATAATATGGTTGAGGTCGGGATTTGAATTCTTTGGCGCGAACAGCACTACACCCGACTGTGAGTGAGGGAATTAGGAGTGGCCTAGATGGGAGGAGGGAGGAGGAGGTGGAGGGAGGGAGGGTTGATTGACATGAAAGAACACTTAATCTCGCCTATAAAGCACTTTAATGGCTCTACACGTGCATAAACTTGAAGCAGCAGGCCCATGCAAAGAATAGACACCCAGAAATCAGATGTTGAGAGGAATTACGAAGGATAAAATAGAAAATATATGCGAGTGGGAGAGGTGGGAAGGAGGCAGGGGAGAATGGTGTAGGATAACCACGTTGATTTTCAGCAAATCGCCCTTATACATATTATTATACTGTATTATTGTAGCAATATAATACACTCAAATTTTGTCTGATAGGCATTTTGGGGGTTTATAATTGTGATTTATGTCAGTAAGACAAGTTATAAAATAATGATGTCCATATTCACGCAATACAAAAATAATGTCTTTGCTTGCAACCCATTATAATACTCTGGCAATGAAATGTCATCCTATTGTGTGTGGAAGGTACGGTGGATGTATTTTAGGTGGGAAAAACTAGTTTGTCTTAGTCACACAAGTTATGAAAATATGATGTGGTATCGTATACAAACTGCTATCGTATGTATATAAGATTGAAGGCTCTCTGGTCCTTCCACGGCAATAACACTGCCTGCAGCAGGGTCAGGTGAAGCAGTCGAGCATGACGGGGAAGGATATCTGGGCTCAATCGCGAGTATAAGCGTATTGAGTCCATGGGTGAGTGAGGAGGGTGGTGGGGATTGCTATCGATAGGTGCTATGTAGGCCTATTCCTGATCCAATTTTCAACCACCTGGACCTGTTGTTGTGGTTTTTGTACTGTTTAAATATCATGCATTCGTTAGGCATGTCGCATTCACCCTACAAATTCTTTTGGAATGCATGTCATATCTGCCGGGTTTAATATCCCTGACCTGAACACTCAGGTAGTAGGGCTCAGGAAGGAGAGCTGAGCATATAATTAGTAAATCTAAATCAACACTGGTACCGCCTAATTTACAATCAATAATCCATTCACTAAAACTACAACTAGCAAGACACTGGGCAAGCTTACAACTGGCAACAGCGTAATTGAAAAATAGCAGAATCCAGCCAATAACTGGTACTGTCTACTACATAATCTCAATCACAACAGATCATCTGCAGGCAGAGCTTGCAACCTGCATTCTACCAGACTCTCTACCTTTGAGCAAACTAATGACACTGCCATAAACACTACGGAGTGTATCGCCCACCAAATATATCCTTCTATATCAGGCAGGGACTATCAACTTCCCAGTTTCGTGGGCGCCGTCACTCAAGACATCGACATTGCCACAGGGGATCAAGCTGCCTGACCTTAACAATAGTTTTTAGTTCCAATAATAAGACACACAGGCCGAGAGGGGGTTAATGTTTCGGACTCTTGATCCTGGACAAGAGTGAAGGTCGGGGGTGTTCATGGTGGTGCCCTTGTCCTGTAATGGCTGGCCAATCAGCGCCCGCCTCTTGCCAGTCCTTGCTCCAAGCCCCTGATTGGTTAAGTGATGCTTAGTGGTACTTGATGGCTCCAGCTAGACTCCGAGGCAGTGGTTCTCAATCTGGGGTCCACGGAGTGCTGTTATAAACTGTACATTTCCAAGTATTATTGGAAATATGAATTTAACAACATTTGTATAACTTATTCTAAGTTGGAAGAAGATAATTTTGATTCCTTTTTTCATATTATTTAATCATAACAATAATAAAATTCTAATATGTGCAATGGCTATGTGCTATGGGCAATGCTGTGAATCGAGTATATATTTGGTCTTAGGGGAGAACTTCAGTTGTTCTTGGAAGTGCAAGGGAAAGATGATCTATTAACTTTTATTAAGTAATTTCAACGAGATATTGTCTTGCATACTTATCAGACATTTTTGAGCAGCCAAACAGGCTGAATCTTAAGTTGCAGGGCAACCTCATGGATTGTCTTCGTGCATTACTTGCCAAGTTCCAGAATTGGCACAGGAAAGTAAATGCAGGAAATTTAGCCATGTTTTAGAATCTTTCAACTGTTCTTTTTGAGAAGGAAGGTCATCTGTTTGACCCATCATTCAAAACTGAAATCACTCAATCCTTGGAACGTGAGCTCACAAAGTACTTCCCAGGGGTCCACGGAGTGCTGTTATAAACTGTACATTTCCAAGTATTATTGGAAATATGAATTTAACAACATTTGTATAACTTATTCTAAGTTGGAAGAAGATAATTTTTATTCCTTTTTTCATATTATTTAATCATAACAATAATAAAATTCTAATATGTGCAATGGCTATGTGCTATGGGCAATGCTGTGAATCGAGTATATATTTGGTCTTAGGGGAGAACTTCAGTTGTTCTTGGAAGTGCAAGGGAAAGATGATCTATTAACTTTTATTAAGTAATTTCAACGAGATATTGTCTTGCATACTTATCAGACATTTTTGAGCAGCCAAACAGGCTGAATCTTAAGTTGCAGGGCAACCTCATGGATTGTCTTCGTGCATTACTTGCCAAGTTCCAGAATTGGCACAGGAAAGTAAATGCAGGAAATTTAGCCATGTTTTAGAATCTTTCAACTGTTCTTTTTGAGAAGGAAGGTCATCTGTTTGACCCATCATTCAAAACTGAAATCACTCAATCCTTGGAACATGAGCTCACAAAGTACTTCCCAGAATTCAAAGAGGAAGAAGGAAAATTAATGAGGAGTTCTTTCTCTAGCTGTTATGCCCGGTCCAAATTGGAACGCGAGATATTCTTTGTACAATGAGCAGCTCTCTAACTGGATAGGTATACCTTAAACTTTAAATAAAGAGACAACACGACAGGATAGTAAGCACACAGGTAACAAGTTAACATGGGTTTTATTCATTTTAACACCTGGTTCATGGAGGAGCAAGACATATATTTTATACCTGTAACCTGGAGATCATCAACAACAATAAGAATAATTAAGACATACAATACTCAGGTTATCAAGTAAGCAATAGGAGTCGGACAATGGGTCCGGACTCAAGGTAATAATAATACTCCTAGGATACAATTATAAGGTATCCAAAATGGTGGAAGTACACCTCCTACCCAAATAGATCTCAGAGAGGATCTCAACAAAAGACAAGAGTGCAGTAATGGCAAATGCCGTCTGGATCATGCAATGATGTCCCCGGCATATAGTGACGTTAACTGACTCTAAAGCAATAATGGCCAAGTGGTCATCAACAATGAAGTGGGCCCGGAAAGGCTCACAAATGATATTAATACTATAGGTGTGCTAGATCTCACCTGGCAAAGATTAATCCTTAACTCTAATTGTGTACTAGCAAAGTGCTGAAGGCTGAGGCAACAATCGTCGGGAGCTGAGATAGAGTGAAATCTATTCGAGTTATGAACCTGACAGAATGTTAAATGAATTAGGCTAGAATAATAATAATAATAATAATAATAATAATAATATTTATTCAGTTAGCAATTTACAGAGTTGGTACCACATAGTTTGTTACAAATATGACATGTACCAGCCTTGCATAATTCCAACTAAGGATAGCCCAATAAGGCCGTTAGGCGTATTTCCATTGGGGTCCTTGTGGGATTAGGTTAGCTGGGGAAAATGGGGAGGATAAAGAAATAGATACTTTAGAGAAAGTATTTCTAGGGGGTTATTTTAAGATACCTTACATCCTATAGTAAATATCAGTAATCCGTAATCAGTAATCATTTCAGTTTGGTTTGTCTATCTCTTATGTCGCATTTAGTAGTAGACATAAGCTTGGTGCTCCCTTCTCGCAGCTGTCCGGTTCAGGTGTTCCTTCAGGCTACGTCTGAAGGAATACAGTGTTCTCTTTTCACGGACTGACTGGGGTAGGTCGTTCCAGTCTTTGATGGCGGTGAAGAAGAATGTTTGCTTACCCTGTCCTTGGATTCTCGGGACCTTAAAATTAAACATCCTGTTTCTTGTATTATGTCCACTCCTCTCATTTGCTTGAACAAAATCATTCTTTAGGTACTCTGGAGCTCTGTCATAGAAAATTTTGAAGGCATTAGTGAGCCTGATTTGTTTGGCCCTGTCAGCGACATTGAGCATACCTAGTGACTGAAGTTGTTCCTGGCCAACATGTGATCTGGGTCCTAGGTTCAGCATGAACCTAACCATTTTATTTTGAGTGACCTGAAGTTTGTGCTGTGCTGATTTAGATGATGCAGAGTACCAGGATGACACAGAATAGTCAAAATGACATTGAACAAGCGCTTGGCAGAGGGTCTTTTTGGTCGCCGCGGGCAAGCATCCCACCTGTCTATACAGGTATTTTATACGTGCTCTACACTTACTCAGGATAGATTCCAAAATTGTTTCACCTGACAAACTCGCGTCCAGTTTTAGTCCGAGATATTTAACTTGTGACACTGTTGTTATAGGAATATCATTACAGTTGACCGAGAAGCCCACAATGTCTTTCAGTTTGCGTTTTGTTCCACATAAGAATGGCTTCCATCTTGCCCAGGTGAAGAGATAGTCTATTGTCCACTAGCCATTCACTACATGATTCTAGTTCTTTGGAAAGTGAAGCGGCAATACTTATTGGGTCTTTTCCTGAAACCAGGAGCACGCTGTCGTCTGCATACAGTAATAATTTACATGAGACGCTCAGTTCCATGTCGTTCACATAACAGAGAAAGAGTAAGGGACCAAGGATGCTTCCCTGCGGGACCCCACAGTTAATTGGCATAGGATCAGATATATTATCGTCAATTTTGACTCTTTGGGTTCTACCACTAAGATAAGATTTAAACCAGTTCACAGATCTTATGCCCATTGCTTGTAGTTTATTACATAGGATATCATGGTCTACTGTGTCAAACGCTTTTTGTAGATCAAGAAGAACCATACCGGTGTAGTTACCTTTAGACATTTCTTTACGAATGTGATCCGTTAAGTGTGTTTGTGTTTGATGCTATGAGTCTTATATAAGCACGCCCCCTCTGTCGGGCTATGGGAGACCAATAACCCGGGAAGGTGCATATATAAGGATCCCCTGATAGGTATGTATAATGGGTCCCGGCAAGTGGGCTAATTAACGTCAATTTAAGTAGGGAGAAGAAAGACCTCTCGCAAGATGTAATGTTAATGAGAACCCCTGAAGATAACTTCTACCACAACCCTGAGTCAACTCTATACCCCTAAACGGTACAAAAGCACTTAAAGGAGAGCTGTAGTGAAGAGGAGGGCCCGTAGATTGAGGGAGGATCCAGTAGTCCGGAGGGCGGCTGGGCGTGATGACTCCGGAAGTTGGTCCAGGGGGGGGGGGGGGCTGGGCGTGATGACTCCAGCTACTGGTCCAGGGTGAGTCACAAGATGATTCCTTAGACCTTGGCGCCTACCACGGGACAACCGGGTTCCTCTTGCACTCCCACAGTGCAGTGATCCCCAAAGGATATGCTGGAGTTCTGCTACAAGTTTTGGGGGGTTAGGGTGACTAGCATAATGATCTACCTAGAGTGGCAAGCAGTCTAGATAGTGACATTATAGGTAGTCTAAGGGAGGTCAAGGTAAGTGTCTTCCTTCCTTGCTAGTTCATGGAACTATCAGAACCATGTAGCAAAAAGAGAATCCAGAAAGGGGAGCCCAAAGTGGGTTGCCCAAAATTAGTCCTCTTCCTGATGGGGGGAACCCGATCTGGTAGATCTCAAGTTACTACACTATCCTCATAATCCCTTGAACAAAACAAGGTAGGAATCCTTTGGTACTTGGTTTGTGCACCACATCGAAGGCCAGAAAGGGGGAGCCCAAAATGGGTTGCCCAAGCTAGTCCTCTTCCTGATGGGGAGAACCCGACCTGGTAGATCTTCGATCACAGCACACAACTGACAAGTTGAACACCAGCTATCTCTGGCTGTTCTTACCCTGAACTAAATAATACCAAATGGCAAGCTTAGTTACTGATGTCCAGGCTGGGTGAGTATAAGGCAATCTTCTTGCCCCTACTTAAGGCGCCCGGCTTGAGAGGATCAAGGGCGTTTGGCGCGTGGTGGTTATGTCCTTGTAGCTCTGGGGATGGCGCGCCTGGACTCTGGCTGTACCTTGTAGCTAGATGCCCCCGGGCAGATTCTGTTATAAGATGGGGGGATCACTTCCTGGTGGGGGAGGAAGTGGATGAGAAATGGCATGTGCAGGATGATTCATATAAGAAAAGGTTTTAGAACTGCTGCATGGGTTGAACTGCTGGTTTAGTGGCAGCTAGAGATGCGGTCTTATCATCCTGAGACCGCATCTCACTACCGTCTGGTAGAGAAAAGTCCCGACCCCGGGACTGGAGCTGGTAATGTCTTGAAGTATTATCTTCATAGACAGGGGTCAGGTGCTGGAGGAAGTGGTAATAAATGACTCCCTGGTTGTTAGGGGTGGCCATCTTGTCTCCGGTGAGGGTGAGGAGAGAAGAGGAGTCATAGTACCTCAAATGGTCGAGGAGTTGGTGAGGTGACTTGATTACTTTGGTGGAGTCCTTCTGCGTCAGGGTTATCATGTCAATCCGCATCTTGGTGGTGGTCGTCAGCGAGGGCGTTGTCGTGGCTGGAGGTGGTTGGAGAGTGATGACAGAGAGCCTGGCTTGGCCCAGGTCATTAGGTTGTGCGGACGCCGAAGTACCAGGCTGGGGGGAGGAGCTTGGTGCGGACGCCGAAGTACCAGGCTGGGGGGAGGAGCTTGAAGACGCTTGATCCTTAACCTTTCTCGCTTTAGGCTGGGACAGGGCTGGTTCCCATCTGGTGGGTGGCTTCACAGATCTTCCACAGCGGGTATGAGAAGGCAGTCTGGGAAATGGGGGAGATGGAGTTAGAGGTGACATTGAGCGAAATTTGGATATTGTTTTTCGCCCAGGAAGTTGAGAAGGAGGGGAAATAGATTGAGGAGAAGAAGGTAGGGTTTTAGAGATAGGAGGAGTAGGTGAGGGGTTTTTAGGACGGAAGCTGGGGGTTATGTTGGTGAGTTGTGGTGGCGAGGGGGGAAGACTAGACGTGGCAAGGTTAATTAAAGGCGATGGTTGAGAAGGAGGTTGCGGAGGTGAAACGAGAGGAGAGGGAGAAGGAGAGGAGATGTGAGAAGATTTGGGCTTAGGAATGTGGGAAGGGGTGGAGGTGAAAGAGAAGAGGGGGAAGTTTGGGTTTGAGTAGAGAGAACAGGAGGAGGTCGATGTTTAGGAAGGTGAGAAGGGGTGAACTGGGTGAGGCGAGTGGGAAGGGTGACAGGAGGTTGCAGTACAGGAGAGTGAAGGGCAGGCAAAGGAGAATTGAGAGGGGGAGTGGAAAGAGGTGGAGGGAGAGGGACAGCATGGTTGAGAGGGACAGGTCCGGAAAGACAGGAAGTTTGAGGGTGAAGATTTGAAACAGGGGTACAGTCAACATCCTGATCAGGCTCAGCTACAACAGTAATATTCTTATTAATAGGTTGAAACCTTCTGACAAACCTATTCCTATAAGTGCGAGATTCCCCATGATAGTTAATTATGACCTGGAAACAGTTTGGGATCCTAAGGACCTCAAATGGACCCTTGTACCGTGGCTTCAGTTTGGAGGGTACAGGTAAGATGGCGACCATGACTAGGTCGCCTACTTGGTGAGGGTTGTTCTTGGGGGCTTCATCAGGCTGGAGATCTTGGGTAAACTGGAGCTGACGTAGGCGGTTCCTGAGGTGGACGAGGTTGGTATTTAGACCTGGTGAGGCCTCAGTAGGGGCAGCTAGGTGACGTAGTGGTATGAGGAGAGGTGGGCTCCCAAAAACCATCTCATGAGGGGTGATCCCGTTGTCTCTGGGGCAGGTGTTTATTCCCCATTGTATGATGCGAATTTGGCTGGTCCAGTCCGATGAGTTCATCTGTTGGAGGCGGGTCCGGATTTGATTGGCGATGGTTCTATGAGATCGCTCGCAGATGGAGTTTCCTTTTGGCCAGTAGGGTGAAGAGTGGCTGATGTGAAATCCAAACATTTCGGAGATCTGCGTCCAAATTTGTCCGGTGAATTCAGGGGCATTGTCGGAGTGGATTGCCTGTGGCAATCCAAAATAGGGAAAGACATGTTGTAATAATGCCTCGGTGACGGCCATAGCAGTGTGTTCTCTGGCAGGGCAGGCAATCACGTATTTTGAGTACGTGTCCACGAAGGTGATGATGTAGCGGTATCCCCTGTCGTTTTGTAGAGGTCCCATGACGTCCACTGCCAAAAGTTGCCAAGGTTTAGAAGCGATGAGTTTGCCGGAAGGTCCTGGAGTGCGTGTTTGGTCTTTTCCCAGGGTGCAGGCACGGCAAGCTTCAGTGATTTTCTTGGCCGTGGTGTAGGGGCGAGGAGTCCAGTAGATGTCTTTGAACGTGTTCACCAACTTCTTTTGGCCTAGATGGATCCCGTTGTTGGTGTGCAAGGAAGACATCATTTGTTCAGCATCCTCAGGCCCTAGTACGATCTGACCTTCTGGGGTAAAGAGGGCGTCACCCCTTCTTTGTAAGAGGCCAAAAAGTCGGGTGGAGATCCAAGTTGGTTTGTCGTTCCGGAGGTAGGCCTGGATGAGAGGGGGAGTGGTAGTAGGTGGTGGTCGAGGTTCTTGGATGGCGTTGAGTTGTTCTGGTGCCAGTGGGAGCTGGGATAAGGCGTCTGCATTGGTATGGAGTTTTCCCGGCCTGTAGGAAATCTCAAAATCAAACTCCTCAAGTGATTCTCGCCAATGGACTGTTAGGGCATTCTTAGAGTCAGATTTCCTGAGGCATTGTAAGGCTTGGTGGTCAGTGATGATGGTGATCTTGACGCCAGCTAGGTAGGCCCGGAAGTGTTGGAGGGTCCAAACGATGCCTAAGCATTCTCTTTTAGTTACCGGGTAGTTGGTTTCTGCCGGGGTTAAGGTCCGGCTGGCACAAGCAATGATGTGCTCTCGTCCTTCTCGATTTTGGGAGAGGACTGCACCGACGCCGAGAAGGGACACGTCGGTGTAGAGTCTAAAGGGTAGTTGGTAGTCCGGAAAAGAGACGACAGGGGAAGACACGAGTAGGTCCTTGAGGGAGGTGAAGGCTTGGAGACGGTCGGGGGTCCACACAAAAGGTTCTTCCTTCCTAGTTAAGTCGTGTAGAGGTTTGGCAATGGTGGCGAAATTCTTCACAAACCTCCGATAGTAGGAGGCAAGGCCTAGGAAAGCTCTTACTCCTTTTACTGACTTCGGGGGTTGGATCTCCTGGATGGCTTGGAGTTTCTTGGGGTCAGGTGCAAGTCCTTCTTCTGACACCAGATGTCCTAAGAATTGGACCTGATGTCGAGCCATGGTGCATTTAGTAGGCTTCAGCTTTAATCCGGCTTGTCGGATCCTCTGGAAAACTTGGCGGAGGCGTTGGAGGTGTTCTGCCCAGGTACGACCAAATACTATGATGTCCAAGTACGCCAGACATGTTTCCCAAGTTAATCCCTGAAGTACGGATTCCATTAGTCGGGAAAAGGTGGTGAGACCATTACATAATCCGAATGGCAGCACTGAGAACTCTTAAAGCTTCCCTTGGCTGGTGGAGAAAGCTGTTTTTCTTGGTCGGTGGGGGCGACGGGGACCTGCCAGTATCCGGATTGTAGGTCCAGTGTGGAGAACCATCTGGCCCCTAAGAGGGAGTCTAGGGAGTCGTCGATGCGTGGTAGTGGGGTGGCATCTTTGATGGTGACATCGTTGAGTTGTCGGTAGTCGATGCAGAATCGAAATGACCCATCCTTCTTCTTGACCAGTACCACTGGAGAGGACCAAGGGCTAGTTGAGGGGTTGACGATGCCAGCTTCTAACATCTCTGCAACTTGCTTCTGTTCTTCTTGGCGCTGAAGGGGGTTCTTTCTTCGTATAGCCTGTCTGACTGGGGGTCCAACAGTGTGAATGTGGTGTTCTAGGACATGGGTGTGGCCTACATCTTGGGAGTTGGTGGCAAAGATGTCCTGGTATTCGGCCATTAACTGGCACAGATCGTTCTTTTGTTGAGGGGTGAGGTGAGTAGGAACGTCTGGGAGTGATGGAGTTGATGCAGGAATGGAGGTGGTGGTATTGGTTGAAGGCTGGTCATCATAAGTCTCTAGTTCTCCGATGGTGAGACCCCTGGGTAGGGTGATAGGGTGGTCGGAGATGTTGGCTATTCTTACTGCATTTTGTTTTAAAATGGCAGGAGCAGTGAGACAATCCCTGTCAAAAGGGCTCTGAAGAGAGGGAGTGTGAATGAGTTCTCCGTTGAGGGCTGGATGGATGGGTACCCAATGTTCATGATGTGGCAGCAAGGTGATGGGTTGAATGGTGATGGCCGATGCAACACGGATGGCTTTCAAGGTTTGAGGAGGGTCATGGAGCGGTGTGGCAATCTTCGGAGTGGTGAGTCCTGGGGGTTTGGTGGAAAATAACAATCTTCTTTCAACACACTGGATAGTAGTGCGGAGGGCCGTGAGAAGGTCGAATCCCAGGTATCCGTCGTAGGTGGTTTCTTGGGAGGGAAATACCATGAAAGCGTGGTGATGGCCGTGGTTAAGTTGAGGGGTGGCCACATACAGTGGGGCCGTGATGCCAGTACTAGAAATAAGGTTGTCGTTGGCATCAATGAGGGTGGTGGACGAGTGTTGAATCGGGCCAAAAGTGTTGTGATGTCTCTGGTGGTAAGAGGAAAAAATACAGGATTTTGAAGCTCCGGTGTCGACAAGGAGTCGAGAGTTGACTCCCTGGATGGTCAGGTGGGTGTAAATGGGAGGCTTTATCATATCATAGCTGCCCCTATCTCGAGCCCCCGCCAGTTTGCAAGTTGGTGGGCGGGAGCGGTCTAAAAACCCGGTTTGATGACTTCCGGCTCGACTGTACTGTGGTCGTCCGGGTCACCAACCTCGTCGTAGTCCTCAGCTCTTGCGGTGCCGTCTTCTAGGATGGTGGCAACTCTTCTGGAGGGCTTCAGCCAGGGAATCTGTCCCCAGAACAGTGGAACCCTCGAGCGTTTGGCCAGCAACTCGGCAAAAGACCTCTTCAACCCATTAATAGGGCACTGGAACCCGCAGGGCTTCCAGTCTCCAGGCTTGACTCTGGCCCATTCTTCCGGCTTGTCCTGGTTGCGGCTAGGGTGGTAGGTTGGTCCGGAATGAGCTCCTTGTGGCTTAGTTGGAGTTCGTTGGATACCCGCGATCTTTCCTTGCTCCTGGAATTTTTGCAGGGCCAGAATACGGCGTATGATAGGGAGGTCTGTATCATATCCGGCCGGTTCTGTGATGGCAAAGTGGTCCCAGACTGCACGCGGAAGGATCCTCATCAGGGTCCGGCGGACGTTCTCCTTCCTCTCTGCAGCTGTAGCCGTTATGAATGCGGTGGAAGCCAGCCTGGAAAGCTTGCTGATGGTGGCGTCGAGGTCCCCGTCGTAGGTGATGGCGTGAAATTGCTGGTCGGCTATTACAGTACCTAAGACGGGGTTAATGGCAGTTTTAGTGTATGTTTCAAACTGTTCCCAGGTCATTCCGGGGTTCTCTTTTACATAACTGGAAACTAGGGCCATAGACCGCCCTAGCTTCATGACTACAGTATGTATTTTAGGGGCAACTTCATCTTTAAATATGATGTCAAGCACTGGCTTGACAACCTCTAAATAGGTGGCAATGTCAGTTTCCTCTGGTCTGAAAGGAATAATATCCAATGCTTTCCCTGCCATCCTGACTACTTATCCCTGTCGTGATACTCTCAAAATATTTAAAGCAGGAAAAACCTGAAAGGCTACCTTCGAGAAAGAGACACCGCTGCCACCAGTGTTATGCCCGGTCCAAATTGGAACGCGAGATATTCTTTGTACAATGAGCAGCTCTCTAACTGGATAGGTATACCTTAAACTTTAAATAAAGAGACAACACGGCAGGATAGTAAGCACACAGGTAACAATTTAACATGGGTTTTATTCAGTTTAACACAAGACATATATTTTATACCTGTAACCTGGAGATCATCAACAACAATAAGAACAATTAAGACATACAATACTCAGGTTATCAAGTAAGCAATAGGAGTCGGACAATGGGTCCGGACTCAAGGTAATAATAATACTCCTAGGATACAATTATAAGGTATCCAAAATGGTGGAGGTACACCTCCTACCCAAATAGATCTCAGAGAGGATCTCAACAAAAGACAAGAGTGCAGTAATGGCAAATGCCGTCTGGATCATGCAATGATGTCCCCGGCATATAGTGACGTTAACCGACTCTAAAGCAATAATGGCCAAGTGGTCATCAACAATGAAGTGGGCTCGGAAAGGCTCACAAATGATATTAATACTATAGGTGTGCTAGATCTCACCTGGCAAAGATTAATCCTTAACTCTAATTGTGTACTAGCAAGGTGCTGAAGGCTGAGGCAACAATCGTCGGGAGCTGAGATAGAGTGAAATCTATTCGAGTTATGAACCTGACAGAATGTTAAATGAATTAGGCTAGAAGTTATACAAAGGGACTAGATTACGTGCAAATATGTGTTTGTGTTTGATGCTATGGGTCTTATATAAGCACGCCCCCTCTGTCGGGCTATGGGAGACCAATAACCCGGGAAGGTGCATATATAAGGATCCCCTGATAGGTATGTATAATGGGTCCCGGCAAGTGGGCTAATTAACGTCAATTTAAGTAGGGAGAAGAAAGACCTCTCGCAAGACGTAATGTTAATGAGAACCCCTGAAGATAACTTCTACCACAACCCTGAGTCAACTCTATACCCATAAACGGTACAAAAGCACTTAAAGGAGAGCTGTAGTGAAGAGGAGGGCCCGTAGATCGAGGGAAGATCCAGTAGTCCGGAGGGCGGCTGGGCGTGATGACTCCGGAAGTTGGTCGGGGGGGGGGGGGGGGGGGCTGGGCGTGATGACTCCAGCTACTGGTCCAGGGTGAGTCACAAGATGATTCCTTAGACCTTGGCGCCTACCACGGGACAACCGGGTTCCTCTTGCACTCCCACAGTGCAGTGATCCCCAAAGGATATGCTGGAGTTCTGCTACAAGGTTTGGGGGGTTAGGGTGACTAGCATAATGATCTACCTAGAGTGGCAAGCAGTCTAGATAGTGACATTATAGGTAGTCTAAGGGGGGGGTCAAGGTAAGTGTCTTCCTTCCTTGCTAGTTCGTGGAACTATCAGAACCATGTAGCAAAAAGAGAATCCAGAAAGGGGAGCCCAAAGTGGGTTGCCCAAAATTAGTCCTCTTCCTGATGGGGGGAACCCGATCTGGTAGATCTCAAGTTACTACACTATCCTCATAATCCCTTGAACAAAACAAGGTAGGAATCCTTTGGTACTTGGTTTGTGCACCGCATCGAAGGCCAGAAAAGGGGAGCCCAAAGTGGGTTGCCCAAGCTAGTCCTCTTCCTGATGGGGGGAACCCGACCTGGTAGATCTTCAATCACAGCACACAACTGACAAGTTGAACACCAGCTATCTCTGGCTGTTCTTACCCTGAACTAAATAATACCAAATGGCAAGCTTAGTTACTGATGTCCAGGCTGGGTGAGTATAAGGCAATCTTCTTGCCCCTACTTAAGGCGCCCGGCTTGAGAGGATCAAGGGCGTTTGGCGCGTGGTGGTTATGTCCTTATAGCTCTAGAGGTGGCGCGCCTGGACTCTGGCTGTACCTTGTAGCTAGATGCCCCGGGCAGATTCTGTTATAAGATGGGGGGATCACTTCCTGGTGGGGGAGGAAGTGGATGAGAAATGGCATGTGCAGGATGATTCATATAAGAAAAGGTTTTAGAACTGCTGCATGGGTTGAACTGCTGGTTTAGTGGCAGCTAGAGATGCGGTCTTATCATCCTGAGACCGCATCTCAACGTCTGTCCTCCGAAGATCCCCAGTCAGAATCACAGTAACCAGTCAATTTCAATCTTGTCTCTGATTTACAAAATGTCAAACCATAATCAAGTGTCCCTTTGATATACCTCAATACATGTCTAGCTTAACCAAGATGAGCTACAGTTGGTTTTGACATGCATTGAGACAACTTGGTAACCACAAAACTTAGGTCGGGTCTGGTTGCAGTCATAATGTAAATTAGAGTCCCTACTATTTCCCTATAGAGTCTGGGATTGTCTAGTGTACTGGATTCACTCTCTGTTATCTTACTAATACTAGGATCACATGGAATACACTTAGGTTTGCAGTCTGACATGCTGAAACGTTCTAGAATTTTCGCACAGTACTTTTTTCTGATTCATTAATATACAATGATCATCAAATACAAATTCAATGCCAAGAAACCATGACAGTCTACCCAGATCTTTCATTTTGAATTTCTTACTCAGACTCACCTTGATAGAATTTAGTACCTCATTATTACTAGCAACTATCATCAACCCAGAATAAAATTAATACAGTAGAGTTTTCATCTATCCTTTGATATACACAATGGTCTGTTTGGGATTGTTCAAACCTTTCCTCAACTAGACTACCATGCAACAAGTTATACCAATTGCTGCCACTTTGTTTTAGACCATATAGAGATTTCTTTAATTTACAGACTAGCTTATTTCCATTTTCATGAACCTTCGCAAACCCTTCCGGTTGCTCAAGGTAGATCTCACAGTCAATATTTGCATTCAGATATGCTGTCTTTACATCCATCTGATCAATTACAAAATTATTCTGTACAGGCATTTGTAGTAACATTCTCAGTGAAGTGAGTCTGGCTGTTGGGGAAAAAGTTTCATGGTAGTCTATGCCTTAAACTTGGGAAAACCCCTTGGCTACAAATCTTGCTTTGTATCTCTCCCCATTACTTGGGTAATTTTTCACTGTAAAAACCCACTTGCCTCCTACAACTGATCTACCTTCAGGTAATGTTGTTAATTCAAAAGTGGCATTCTCTGTTAGAGCATCAATCTCTTCCTCCATAGCTTTTTGCCATAAATGGGACTCTGGGGATTGCATAGCTTCTAAATAAGTACTTGGGGCCTCACATACCTTATGACAATAAACAGTAGTATATCCTGCCAATTCATCATCACCATCATCTCTCTCCACAACATAATCTTTTAAATGGCTGGGTGGATTTCTCATTCTCGGAGGGATTTTCCTTTGATTTCCCTCGTCGATGTTTGTTCTACTAGTCTCACTCTTATTCTTTGTCTCATCTAAATACTTCTTGGTTGGCTGATGGTCTTGTGATTTGGGAGGACATACCATATCATTATCACTATCACTCTCATAGGTTACAGGCTTTGGCATTTCTACATCATACTTGTCTGTAAATCTCACTTATCTCACTCTCCTAACTTCCTTTTTGTCTGGGTAATACACAAGATAAGCTGGGCTCTGCCCATCATAGCTCACGAATACTCCCTTTTCACAACTTCTTACAATTTGGGTGTATGCATAACATACTGTGCCAAATATATGCATATTACTTAAGTTTGGTTTCCTCCCAGTCAACATTTCTACAGGGGTCTTGCCTGTTCTTGTGTTAAAACAGCGATTCCTTATGTATGCGGAAGCTTTCATGGCATATGGCCACATCATCTTGGGTAAATTAGCTTCCAGCAACAAACACCTTGCCATTTCACATAGAGTTCTCCAAGAACGTTCTGCGGTGCCATTTTGATGTGAGGAATGGGGGGCTGAGTACTCCTGCTTAATCTTGTGTTTCACTATAAGATACTTAAATTCTTTGGACACATATTCACCACCATTGTCAGTCCGCATACGTTTTACAGAGCCAAAAGGGGCACTATCAGCCAAGAACCTCTCTGTGGCCGACACAGTATCACTCTTCTTTTTCAGTAGGTAAACCATAAAGATTCCTGAACAATCATCTACAAATGAAACTGCATATTTAAATCCTCCCCTACCAACTACATTCATTGGACCAGCTAAGTCACTATGTACTAATTCTAAATTCTTTGTAGCTCTTGCATCTGGTTCCTTATTTCTAAATTTACTCATTTTGCCCAAAATACAGGTTTCACAATTAACATTTTCTCTGTCATCAGAAATGTGCATACCTTCTACTGTCTTCTCAAGTTTCATAACATCCTTAATATTACAGTGACCCAGAACCTTATGCCACTCCTCTGTTGTGCGGGTACTTTTTACCCGAGTGTTTCTAACATTATTGATGAAATACAAATTACCTTGCCGTTCCACATTAAATACCGAGCCGTCTGAGGTCACTAGCTCTGCATGATCTGGTTCAAAGTTTACACAAACACCTTTTCTTGTGGCAGCTGGAACAGAGAGAATATCAAACTTATATGATGGAATATACAAAGCATCTCTCATTACCATTTCCTTTGGCTCACCATTTATATCATGTAGCATCACCTCTGCCTAATACAGTTCCAGTTTGCCTACTCCCGTCTGCTAGTTGCATTATTTGTTTGTCTGGTTCAAAGTCTTTGTTAAATCTAACAAATTTAGATTTATCTGTTATAATGTGCACTGATGCACCACTGTCTACTAACAAAGCATTGGTACCTGCCTTGTTAGCTCTAGCTGGTTGTGTGCTGACTTGGAATACGAAGTTGTGGGTGCCGTCACCTTCGTCACTACTGCCTCCTCCCACTGCTGTATTTCCCTCACTGTGTACTGTGTGTGCTGTGGCTGCATTTCTCCTACACAGATGTGTGTTGTGGGTGTTGGACTTGCACTGGCTGCACCACTTGGTTCTTTTCTCGTGATAATTGTTTGCTCTCTTGGGACACTGGTAAAACTTGTGGCCTGGTTTCCCACACTCGTAACATTTTACTATGTATCTGCTTCTATCACTGCTTGCATTCATTACATTTTCTTCCTCACGTGAGCTTCTCAACTTTCCCGATTCTTCATAGTTCATCAGGGCTTTCTTAAACTCTTGAAAGGTCATTTCCTTCTCCCATTGTTCCACCACGGTGCTAAACGTATTGTATGTTGAAGGAAGTCCACTGAGCACCATTGCTATAATCATGCTCTCACTTATTTCTTCTCCTGCTTTCTTCAATGCTGCTATCGCCGCTTCTGCCCGTATGATGTAGTCTATCAACTCTTCGTCACCACCTAACTTGAGTGTTGTTAACCTCTTGTATAGGGAAATCACTCTTGGTTTGCTTGCGCCCAGATAATAACTTCTTAAAATCTCCAAAGCTTCCTTGCCCTTGTCTACTGCATCTCGAAGAATCAGGGCTATACTTCTGTCATCCAGCAATTGAATCAACTCGGCATACACTTCTTTATTCTTACTTAAATCCGGCGTGGTTTCCGTCAGGACGCCGTCGAGCTTCTTGGTGGTCAGGTAACCTCGGAATTTTGCTTCCCACACTTCATATTTATCTCCATCTCCATCAAACACCAGTCTGTGTCTGGGTCCATAACCTGTTAGAGCTGATGTCATCTTGTTGGCTAGATGTGAGCTGTGTGGGCACGTGTGTGAGGATAAAAGAAACGCCGAGCTGCTGGGATGCTTGTATTGGCAGCGCCAAGTGTCAAAGTGATGTGGCAACAAAGAACAACAAAAGTACATGATGCGCACAGGCCAGCGAACATGTCACAATACATATAATACCTTCCGTATATAATCAAATAAATTAACATCAATATATCCTGTATATTATATATATATATAATATACTCTACTAATAAACTAATACATATAGATCTATAGTGACATAAGTTTGTCACCTTAACAAGTTCCATGGTGACCGGTCAACTCAACCAGTAGACCATTTCAACCAGTACCAAATCAACCAAGGTTAGGTTAGGTTAGTACTATATTTTGGCACTAGTTTGGTTGGCCTGGGTTAATTTGGCACTGGTTGAGAGCTACTGGTTGAAATGGTCTACTGGTTGAGATGACATGGAACCAAGTTCCATGCATTGACCACTCTCACGCTGAAAGAATTCGCCCTGACGAGTTCTACAGTGACCTCTTTTAGTTAGCTTGCATGTGTTCGATCTTGTTCTCAACTCGCTGAATTCAAAGAAGACTTTGATGCTCAACATTCTCTACCCCTTTCAAGATGTTATAGGTTTTAAACCATTTTAATTAAATCTCCTCTTTGTCTTCTCTTCTCCACCCAGCAAACATGGGCTTATTGGGCCGATATCGGCTAGCGTCGGCTTTGTAACGGCACCGCCGGGTTTCGGCAAAGCGATTTCGTTCATGTATTGGTCAGATACAGAAAATTCAATTCCAATCCAGTTCAGGCAAATTGGTATTGTATTGGAATAGGTTTGCCAATGTAGGCATACCTTGTATCGGTTCAGTTTAGTCAATGTGATGTCGGCAAAAAGGAATTGATTCTGTATTGGTACTGAAATAGTGATAGTATATCCCTATTTATTTTATATATATGATATCCCCCCAAATAAATTATACAATATATATAAATCACGTTATTTGGTCATTTAGGTCTTGCTTCGTTACTGAAAGACTATTGTAATGGTTAAATGGCACCATTTGTTCAAAGAGCCTTTTGTTTTATGAAGCTTGAATAGGCATTTCAAGATGCAAGCATATTTCTAATAGACATTAATCTTGGAGCAAGATTCAAGATTCAATTCTTATATGGAAAACAAAAAACAAAAAAGTAGAGGAAAGCCGGTTTTCATGCATGGTGTGAGTGATATTATGTGGTACCTAGTTGTGTCCTTCCATGATGCATTAGAAGAAGAAGAAGAAATTGCGTGCAGCAGGTGACCAAAATAGCGTGTTCCCATTCTGTACTTATGTGATTTACCAGACTCCAGAGTTAACAATGTCTTCCCGATGGACAATATCAAGAAAGGCAGAACGAAGGGTTGTGAGTTATCCTTACGGGCTTATAAGGAGTGAAGATCGATTCAAGATGAGTCGGAAACAACAGCTGGACCTTGCATTTAGGCCAGCCTACCCACTTTCAAACCCTCTTCACAAGTTCACTGGCACGGTGGCACCACGTCTACCAATACCACAGCAATTATCTTCCTACAGCTTCACCTTACCCTACACCTAGTGCTACAACTGATAAAGAAAATTGGCTAGAACCTGAGGTCTGAGGATATCCCTGGAGTTGAGACTGCCGAGCCTCAAGTTAATAGCCTAGTTTAGGCCTAGTCCCTACTCCCTAGCCTAATGACACAACAATTGCAGGTAGGCCTAAGCCAAAGCTGCTACACATAGCTTTGCCTAGGCTAGGCCTATAGCCTAGCCTAATTAGTTTTTTTTTGGATAGGGATTAGGGCCTACCTTAATTTCTAGCCTACTGTATTTTCGGTCATTTTGAAGATTAAGCTTGCATCGTTAGCCAGGCTAGGTTATAACTGATAGGCTAGCCTAATTTTGGTCAATGTCCAGTGTTACCTAGCTTCAATTTTTCAGTTTATCTTTTTATTTGTTTTAATTTTTTCCTTGATATTTATTAGTTTTAGGCCTAGGCTAGGCTATATAGCCTAGGCCTAGCAAGGATATCAGGTTCAATGTTATTTTAATACCACAAATTTTGTTGATATATTTGAAGATTAAATATTGAATCTAGCCTATAATATGCTCTAATGATCATCAGAAAATTTGTTTTAACCCTTGGCAAAACCTAATAAAAAAGTAGCCTATGGTACTAAAAAAAAAAAAATCGTAACAAGGTTGTCAATACGGTACTTCCAGTTATCGATAGCTCTAAAGAGTATGCTAAAGATCATATGAAAATGTGTTAAACCCTCAGAAAAACCTAATAGGCCTATAAAAGTATGGTACTAAAATTTAATTTTCGTAACAAGGTTGTCAATACCGTACATTCCCGTTATCAATGTACAGTACAATCAAACCTGAAGATTGCAGAGTAAACACCGTAAACTTCATCGACTTTCTTTCACCTTCGTATAATCGACAGCCATTTTTTTTTTTTTTTATTTACTAAGGGATTAGTCAGGGCCGGTTCTAGGTCATCAGGCGCCCCAGGCAAAAACTTGTGAAGCCCCCCCCCCCCCCCCCCCCGGGCTGGAAATAACATCCTAAGCAATTTCAAACCTTTTATTTCCCCTTTATTGCCATTTAACATATGACTTTTACCACAACTTAACAAAACATACTTTAACATTCATCTTCGTAATGTACATGTATATAAAAACAAAGGTATGTGTAAACTCCACAATTACAAAAATATAAGATTATTGTAGATTTTAATAGAATAACACCACCATTATACCATTATATTGCAAATCCTATCTAAGGTAAAGCTCAAAGGGCAATCTAAAACTAAAAAATAATAATGTTCTCCATTTATTTTTCCTTATTTATAACCTGACTCGTCTTGACTTCCATTATTCCTCCTCTATTGTCATTTATCACATGACTTGTACCACAACACAACAAAATATACTTTATAAATCCTCTTCATAAATCATAATGTACATGTATATAAAAACAAGGGAAAGTGTAAACTTCCTCCTCTTCCTTTCTTCGTTTTCTGTTAGCTGCACCTGACAGCTTGGAATGCCTTTTCATGATATAAACTTGACAGTTGACAACTTAACAGTGAGTTTGGAGTGAGGAATGACGCACGATGCCGACGATATCCACCCAATGATCCAGCGTTGCAAACTCTAATTTTCTAAATTTGCCAGATTGAATCTAAAAAAACAGAAGTGCTAAATTTGACCAAAAAACCCTAGATTTCGAAATGCGCTGTTGCTTTCAAATGTTAAACATCAATAACCCCTTCAGCACCAACCACCAATTTCTTCTTTTCCTAGCTATATTTAAACTATTTTCTACAGCTTAGAATGGGTAAATTGCGATTTTAAGTAGAAATGGTCAGTAATAAAAGCCTTTTGTATTGCTACAGACACTTCCTAAACTTAATAATATCGCCTAAAAGTGACAAGATAATTATGAAAAGTATGTGATGGTGCTGAAGGGGTTGATATTCGCGCTAGTAGTGCTTATTGCATTGCTTACAACATCTTCAACTTAAAATTTATGTGAATAAAACTAGTAAAACTATTAATTTTTTACAGCAATTTGGCGCCACCTCCACCTGATGGCGCCCCAGGCGGCCGCCTGGGTCGCCTGTGCCTAGAAACGGCCCTGGGATTAGTACTCAACCAGTGGGTGTGTGGGGGCAGCAGCCCCCACCCATAATACTAGGTTAGGTTAGGTAAGGTTGTTAGGTTAGGCTAATGTCTTTTCAAATCACTATTGGGGGGGGGTCTCAACATCGATCGATAGGCCTAATGGGCAAAATAAGTTTTCCCGAGATTTCTAATTAATTACAAACCCTATATATTGATGCAAATTAACAATTTTGTTTATAAAAAAACACTCGGAAAATTCGTGGTATTAACCCTCTGTTCCCGGAAGGGCTCTTGAACGCCTATAAAAAAGTATACACGAGCTGCCCGGAAGGGCTCTTTAACGCCCAGTGGTTGAAAGCCTGTGAGCTTGGTGTGCGAGGCGTCGGTCCGATGCATGTAAACAACAGCCGGCTGGACCGACGCCCCGCATCTCCGGCCACAAGAAGGAGAGCGTCGCTTGTTCGTGTGTGCCTGTATGTTGTTGTTAAGTATCGAAAAGTAGTGTAAAGTGGCTGTTTTTGCCATAAAGTTATCTCCAATTAAATCATCATCACAACTCAACCAGTTGACTTAGAGAGCTCTACTTAACGCTATTCTACAGGTAAATAACACAGCTACGCTTGGGGATGCGAATGCGGGAAGCAGTCAGAATAAAAAATATACAGTAGCCTAGCCTAGACGTTTTTCGGCCAAAACACCCGGGTTTTGGGGAATATTTATGTAATGCGTAGCCGGGGCTGGAGGGTTAAAATAAAAAAATTCCGAATATCATTGCATTTGAGTGTTGCCATTGTAGCCTATACAGGATGGGTAGTGGGGGTGGCCGACTCTAGACAGAGCCCGAACAGGGACTGTGGACAACACAACACAACAGAAAAACATGAACACACAAAAAAAAAAAAAAAATGCAAATTCACACGCATCTAGGGCTATGTCACCTAGGAGAAGACCCAGAGACCAGGGATCACCAAGGTCTCTCCAGCACGCCCCCGGCCCCCGACCTCCCGGAGTCGGAGAGGTTCCGCCATCCAGTCTCAGCAGGCAGACATGCAGCGAGCCGAAACTACAAACCCGCCAACCACACTTCCAGGCGCACCCTTCATATATACCGGCTCCCCGGGCCAGGCACCCGACGGACTATTATCTAGTCCAATTGGCGCCCAACCCCTTCTCCCAAATGCCCACGTTTTCACTCATCTACTGTATTAACAAGCATTCTCCATTCATTCCTGTTTATTAGTGTGGGAATCGGTTTTTACACCATACCCAAAAGAGGATTTATGGAGCTCCGATCTTACTCTCAACCATCTGAACAATTTTACCTTCTTCTTCTTCTTCTTCTTCTTTTGCCCTGGTGGGGGCACAAACTCTCGACCCTTGGGTGTGAGGCAGACACCTTACCAGTTAGACCAATAGAGATATCCCACTTGGCCTGTTTGGCTCAGGGTATTTCCGCATCCGAGGTCTGTTTAGGCTAGCCTACTTTCACTGACTTTACATTAGGCCTACCACTTTCCTTGTCTGATACAGGCTTAGTCATTCCTCTATCATCCAAAGCTTATTGTCTTACACAGTCTCTCCATCTCAATGGGGGTCTTCCTAGCGCTACGGTACCTCTCTATCTCCCCTTGGTTAGAGTAGGCTAGGCTATATAACTTGATGAATTAGGCTATGTTATTAGGAGAATCATTATAGGCCAAATAGGTTAGGCTAGTTTTTTAGGTTAGGCCTAGGCTAAAGCTAAAATTTGAGAAAAATCAATTAACCTAGACCTACCATATAGGTTAGACCTATGTTATGTATAAAACTAAATCTTCCACAACATCTATATTTAGCCTAGCCTACTAGGCTAGGCTAGATTGACATACAAGTACAGGTATAATCCTGTGTAGCGGAGAGACCTGTATATTTCCTAATCTCACAAATTTGGCACTGTTGCAATACAATTTTTGCTTTATACACATAAGTACGCTAGTCTACCAATATAGGCTACCGTACTAGATTAGGTTAGGTTAATGTTAATATTCAGTGTTACATAGTAAATTGACATCTGAAAAACGTTCTCCAGTCCCCACTACACAGGATCTTACCCAAGTGCATTCTGAATAGTTTAGATACAAAATTTAGTAATATCCTAATACGAGCCCATTACCCAAAATTATCAAATTTTTGGTAAGAGTTGTGTTAGCGGGCGTACGTCCACTTTGTTTACATAGTCGCACACCCTCAGTTACATTCGCATCTATTGTGATTGTTTTTATATTGCTGTTATTTGCCCCTGCCTGTAATATCTATGATGATAACAATAAGTCATGGGAGGTGAGGGGGGGTGGATGTACTGTAGTTTCCGGGCGTACGGTCCTCATGTTTACATAGGTCGATCGCTGCGCCCGGTTGCGGTTAACTTCGCGTCTATTTTGACGGCAATTTTTTTGGTTATTGCCCCCTGCTGGCAATATATGTGACGATGACTATATGTCATGGGGTGGGGTGTGGGCGGCAATGCCCCCCCTCAACATATTGTATCCAATGTGATTCATAATAGACGGGAATTTGACTGCAAGCGTCCGCCGCCACCGCCGTCATGTTTACATTTGTCGATCTCCGTGGTTAAGTTCGTGTCTATTTTGACGCAGATTTTTTCGGTTATTTGCCCCCTACTGGCAATATATATGATGATGACAATATGTCAGGGGGGAGTGAGAGGGAAAGGCGACCGGCCCGGATGGGGGAAGAAATGGCAAGAAGGCTGAAGAAAATGTTTAATGAGGTAATGGGGAATGAGAGAGTACCAGAAAGATGGAATGAAGCGAGAGTAACACTATTGCACAAGGGAGGGTACAAGAGTAAGAAGGAAATGAAAAGCTACAGGCCAGTGACAGTGACAAACACAATAGGGAAACTCTTCTGCGGGATATTGAAGGAAAGGATGAATAGAGCCATAGAGGGAAACGGAATAATAAGTGATGAGCAAAATGGGTTCAGAAGAGACAGGAAGGGGACAGATAATATCTATATACTAAGCGAAGTGATAGGGAAAATGAAAAGAGAGAAGAAAATGGGTTACTGTGCATTCCTGGATATAGAGAAAGCCTATGATAGAGTAAACAGGGAACTGCTGTGGAAAATAATGGCAAGGAGTGGAATACCAGAAAAGTATATAAACATAACATCGATGTACCAAGGAACAAAGGCGAAGTACGCGCTAGGAAGTATAGAAACGGGATGGGTAGAAAGCAAGAGGAGAGTAAGGCAGGGGTGCGTATTATCGCCGTTATTATTTGCGTTATATATGGAAGAAATGACACAGAGGATAAAAAGAGTGGGGGAGGGGATACAGATAAACAAGGAAAGACTGGGGGTACTTCTGTTTGCTGACGACGTAGTTCTGATGGCAGAAACGGGAGGAGGGTTGCAGAGACTACTAGAGGAAGCAACGAGATTCGGGGAGGAACTTGAAGTAAGATTTAGTAAAGAAAAGAGCCAGGTGATGAAAATGAATGGAGAGCTTCAAGAGGACGAGGAATGGACATTGGAAGGAAACAGAATGAAGAAGACAAGGGAGTATAAATATCTGGGGGTAACAATGACGGAGAAAGGGTTTGAGAAGGCGAAAAGTGAAAAGGTTGGACAAATGCAACAATGGAATGGGAGACTATGGAGCGCGACAAGGCTAAGAGCGAATAGCTACGAAATAGTGCGAGGGCTGTGGAAAGGATTAGGAGTACCTGCAATAATGTACGGCTTAGAGGCGGTAGAAACAACAGAGGCGGAAACGAAGAAATTAGAAACGGTACAAAATAAAATCGGGAGGACAGGATTGGGGGCAAATAAATACGTAGCACAAGAAGCAATCCGAGGGGAGATGGGGTGGAGTACGTTTGAGGAAAGGATTGGGAAAGCGAAAGGGAAGTGAGGCTAGAGGGGATGGAGGAAGATAGGTGGCCGGGGAAGGTATACAGATGGGCGAGCGAGCAAAGTAAATGGAACAGAGAGTGCAAAAGAAGATTGGGGAGGATAAATATAAAACAGGACCGTGTGAGAGGGGAATTTAGAAAACTAAATGGGAGAGAGGAGTGAGTCATACTAGAAAATGGGAGGGGATGTGTCAGAGAGATAGAGAAAGGGATAAAGGAGGAGGGGAGAAGAAAGTGGAGGGAGGGGGTAGAAAATAAAGCCACGCTGGCATATTACAGAGAGAAGGAAAAACCAGCTAGAGAACTATTCTATGATGGAGGATGGGGATCGAAACTACTGTTTAAAGCAAGGACAGGATCGCTAGAGACGAATGAGAGAACAAGGAGATGGAATGGAGTGGGACCGCACTGCAAACAATGTGAAATGGGAGGAGACCCAATAGTGGAGGATGTAGAGCACATAGTAACGGAATGTACAAGATATAATGAGGAGAGAGACGAGTTGGAGGGGTACCGTACATGAAGAATAGAGTTGGGGAGAGGGCGTGGGAGGAGATTAAGCAGAGAGAAGATAGAGGGGTAGGGGCGGTATTGGGGTTAACACAGGAGATGGAAACATAAGACATGGAGATGGTGAAGAGGATGTTGGAGAAAATGTGGAGGAAGAGAAAAGGGTAGGGGGGGGGGGAGCGGAGGTGAGGGGGGGGTTTATAAAAAAAAAAAATCCCTTAAACTATCCTTCTACTCTAAACTTTCCCTCCTACGAACGTTTCTGAGCCAGTACCGATTTAAAGGTCAGCCCTGTGGATCTACACGGTCTGCGGGCGGGTTCGATAGAAGAAGAAGAAGGGGGCAAAGCCCCCCCCTCAACATATTATTGTATCCAAAGGCTGTCAAAATAGATGGGAACAGGATGGCAAGCATCCGACGCCGCTCAGTGTAGTGTAAACAAGGCTTGCGGTACAACCGAATTCTACATTCTACCCGGTGAGGGGGACAAAGTCCCCTTAACCCATTATTGTATCCCACGGCCGGTAACAAAACAATTTACCCAACACCCGGCCGTGAAATACAATAATGGGTTAACCCCCATGACTTATTGTTATCATCATATACCGGTATATTACCAGCAGGGGCAAATAACAGTAATAAACAACGTCAATTTAGACGCGAGTGTGTGACTATGTAAACAAAGCGGTCGGTATGCCCACTAACACAACGCTTACCCCATTTTCTTTTAACCCGGCAGCTACGAGAGACTCTTTGAGATATTATGTATGTAGTCGATTCCGAATCAATAAGGGAGTTTGAAAGTAATCTTGATAAAGCATGGGGAAGACAAGATTTGAAGTTTGATTATAAAACAAAAATACAGAATAGTAAAAATGTTGCGTCTGCTACCGCCGCCGCCAACACCGTGAACGATCGCAGAAGTGCAAGTACTGGTACTGAGCTGGATACACAGGTCTAGTTTGCCTTTTTCCAGAGGATCTACTGTAAGAAACTGTACTGCAAGTTACTGGGCGACTGCGGGGAGACTCTTAACCCGGGAACTGCGGGAAGACTCTTAAGAGTTCCCCCGGCGGACTGCGGGAAGACTCTTAAGAGTCAGGGAAAAAAAAAATCCATTTAAAACACCCAAAACAAAAAATTTGTTGTGTTTTTATTTATTTTTTATTGCCCCTGGGCCATGCCAAATATCACTCCTCCACCTCCCCTCCTTCTCCACTTAACTCCCCTCCTTCAGTTATCACCTATTTTCCCTGTTATTCCCTTATTCTGTGGTATATTTTTGTGCTAACATTAGCGAGTTGCAAGCAGGGCATTGTCATCACTGTTAGCAAGCGAGTGCAAGAGATAGAGAGAGAGTATCGATCGACAGTCTCTCTCCAGAGGTGGAGAAAAGTGGTGGGAAGTGAGGTTGCCTCAGCCATACATTATGTAATTCCCGGCCTGTATCGCCGATTTTGACCATCCAAACGCGGTTTCCACTTGTTTTATTGTTGTAACAGGTTAATACCTTTATAATCAACCTATAATAGGCGCATATGGATAAGTATTAATGCTATTTATGGTAAAATAACGATGTTAGTGATGGGAACAGCTCAAATACATCAGCACAGGAGTGTGGTGTCTCATACCCCCCATGCGCACTTCAGAGGTTAAGATCCTAGGCCTAAAAAAAAAAACACTTAAAAAAAATGGTGTTTAACCCGGGAGCTGCGGGGAGACTCTTAAGAGTTCCCCCGGCGGACTGCGGGAAGACTCTTGAGAGTAAGTAAAATAAAAAATCAACTTTTGACATCGAAAAAAAAAAAAAAACATTTATTTTTTTATTTTTTTTTGGCCCCTGGGCCATGCAAAATCTCAGTCCTCTACCTCCCCTCCTTCCCCACTTTCCTCCTCTCCTTCAGTTATCACCTATTTTCCCTATTATTCCCTTATTCTGAGGTATATTTTCGTGCTAACATTAGCGAGTTGCAAGCAGGGTGTTGTCATCACTGATGGCAAGCGAGTGCAAGAGAGAGAGAGAGAGAGAGAGAGTATCGATCGACTGTGTCTCAGTGGCCTTGGGGGAAATTGGCGGGAAAGCAGTTTGCCTCACCCATACATTATACAACTCGCGGGCTATATCTCCGATTTTGACCATCCAAACGCTGTTTTCACTCGTTTTATTGTTGTTTCAGGTTAATACCTTTATAATCAACCCATAATAGGCGCATATGGATAATTATTAATGCTATTAATGGTACAATGAATATTTTAGTGACGGAAACACCTCAAATACGTCAGCACAGGGGGACGTTTTCAATTACCCCCATGCGCACTTGTTAGGTTAAGTGAGAAAATTCCCCTCCATACCTCCAATCACTCAAAAATGGTGTTTAAGTGAGATAATTCCCCTCCATACCTCAAATCACTCTTTCACATGTGTCAAAGTCCCCTCCTCCCCCCCCCCTTCAATTATCACCTATTTTCCCTGTTATTCTCTTATTCATTGGTATATTTTTGTGTCACCATCTCCAGGCCGGTTCCATGGTGTTGTCATGTGACTATAGCGAGCCTCACAGATTTCACCGTGTTGAGCGGTAGAATGTACAGGCTCTCAGCCTATGCCCGAGAGGGAGTAGTTGGAATATAGAAATGAAAAAAAAAATAAAAAAATTTGTATGTATACATACAGTACTATCCTAAATAAAGTTATTTTATTTAGTAGATTTTAGTTTTCTTTAACCCGGCAGCTGCGGGGAGACTCTTAAGAGGTTTTACTGGGCGACTGCGGGGAACCAATTTGGTGTCATATCGGCATAGGGTACGAGTACCAATGGAGACGCATTGCCCAAAGGAGACGCACTTGAAACAAAAAAACTTGCACAGGCATAGGATGAGTAGATAGATGCATGAATGGTGGGCCAAAATATTCTTAAACTATCACCTAATATGCTCACATAGTACCAGCTTATTATTTTCATATGTTATTGTGTGAGATGAGATGAACTTAAAAATGTCATGTTTTCGCAAATTCCTTACGAAAACCTAAGGATTTCTTTTTTTTTAAAAGCTAAATTTCTTACAGTTCCCTAATTTGAATCTCGTTTCTATTACTGCAGGTTGATAGTGCAGGAGTTGAAGTATAACACTGCATGATCAAAAGGCTTTTACTTGCACGGCTGAAGGGGGTGAGGGTGCGTCCCCATATGACCAGCAAAAAACCCAAAGTCCAATGGAGACGCATTTTTTCAAATTGATGCCAGAAGGTCGTACACCACACTGGTAACATAGCATACTCTCCTCTATGTCTGGTATAAATAAGGTTAAGTTTCCTTCACCATTGACGAAGCTGCCTTAACCCGGGAGCTGCCGGGAGACTCTTAAGAGTTCCCCCGGCGGACTGCGGGAAGACTCTTGAGAGTAAGTAAAATAAAAAATCAACTTTTGACATCGAAAAAACAATTTTTTTTTTTATTTTTGTATTTTTTTTTTTTTTATTTTTTTTTGGCCCCTGGGCCATGCAAAATCTCAGTCCTCTACCTCCCCTCCTTCCCCACTTTCCTCCTCTCCTTCAGTTATCACCTATTTTCCCTATTATTCCCTTATTCTGAGGTATATTTTCGTGCTAACATTAGCGAGTTGCAAGCAGGGTGTTGTCATCACTGATGGCAAGCGAGTGCAAGAGAGAGAGAGAGAGTATCGATCGACTGTGTCTCAGTGGCCTTGGGGGAAATTGGCGGGAAAGCAGTTTGCCTCACCCATACATTATACAACTCGCGGGCTATATCTCCGATTTTGACCATCCAAACGCTGTTTTCACTCGTTTTATTGTTGTTTCAGGTTAATACCTTTATAATCAACCCATAATAGGCGCATATGGATAATTATTAATGCTATTAATGGTACAATGAATATTTTAGTGACGGAAACACCTCAAATAAGTCAGCACAGGGGGACGTTTTCAATTACCCCCATGCGCACTTGTTAGGTTAAGTAGAACTCAGTGCCCTATAGAGACGCATTTATAGAGACGCACGCGTCTGCTTAGGGCAGCCGCGTTGCGTCTCCTTAGGTCCTTGTAAATGTGTGTTTATTTTGTTAACATTATTAAACGTAATAACCTTTTATTTTATCCTGGGTGAAGGAAACTCGACCCTAATTACACCATACATATTGGGGAGAATGGCTTTCTACCAGTGAGGTATGGCAACAGTTTGAAAAATGCGTCTCTATAGGACCTCCAGAATTTTTTGCTGGCCCTAAGGAGACTTACCCCTTTTACCCCCTCAGCAATTCAAAATCACATTAAGCATGTTCTTGCCACACAGTTAAATGTTTGTGTGGGCCCTGTCAGCCTAGTGATGAAAAAATAGACTATATTTCCAGGCCCTCCACCCATTTCTTATCCCTATTTTCCCCAAATATGCCCGGGTTGGCGACTGGTGCTTGATTTAAACCTCGTATTAGCATGCATGTTACATATATACCTTCCCTGCATCCTCTAAACTGTTTTGTTATTGGCCTACAATGAGCAATTAGTATGTTTAGTAATATTTTATGTCTCTCTAATAATATATATTATAAGGCCTATGTCAGTCCGTTTTATTGCTTTAGCATTGTCAACTTACGACCAAAAGTACCATGCTTTGTTTCTGGTACCCATGAGGTAAGTACTTATATCATATTATGTGTGTTTTTGTGTTTTAAACATACCTGCGTCTCCTTAGGACCAGGGGCGTCCCCTTAGGATTTTGCTGCCCTAAGGGGATGCATCTCTTATTTATCTTCTCTCTCCTACACAATATGATATAAAGTAAAAATGTTAGTGCCTGGTGAAAATATAAGCTTTTTGCTATTTATCCCCCTTACCCTCAATTTCCTATCTCTTATAGGCAAGCGGAAGCAACTCGTAAAAAAACAAAAAGTATGTAAAAATGCGTCTGCATTGGTACTCGTACCCTATGTATGCCAAACCAACATCAGTTTGTCGGCTCTGAAGTGATAATTGACGATGGTCCGATATCAAATAGGTATCGTTTTGATACTGGGTCTGTAACGGAAATTCATTTGACCAATACAGGCATTCAATTTTCAGTCTGTTGGCACAATGCTGGCAATACTGGTTGCGGTTTGATTGCTGGATTCCGATGCAGGAACGATGCCGGGCCGGAACAATATGGAATCTGGGCCGGGGTGCAGACGGTAATGCGCACTGCATCGGCCCGATTAAAATCATATCGGTAAACGTATGCCAAAATGACAGCACATGCCGATGTTAGCCGGAACCAATTTGGTGCCGGTTCAATGCAATCATGTTTTCTGGGCATCGATGTCAGCCCCAGTCGTTCACACCTTACTTCATAGTCAAGGTCTTGTAGTTCGGGTACAAGTTTGGTCATTCTCCTCTGAACCTTTTCTAATTCCAGATCATCCTTCCTGCCTGTAGTAGGGTGACCAACTCTGCACTACAAAGGTGAACTACAGGAATGAACGGAAAAACGAAGATTAATGCAGGGTCATAACTTGGCATGAATATACTGTAATATGTAAATGGGCAATATCGATATAATTCCATTAAACTCCAGAAAAAAATACTAGTACTGTATATAATGTCGTTGGCAACTCGGCGATCAGCTGGACAAGTTCAACTTATCTGGAGTGACGCCATTGTATGGAGAGTCTAGTTTGTATACAAGACGTGCAGTCCTGGACTGTTCGGTCTGTTTTTCATAATTAATATCTTTCAATTCAATACTCAAGCTCTGCAAAAGATCGAACAACGTCCTGAAGATGTGGTGCACATCAAGAAATAATCCCATCTCGCCAACAATAAACATACAGGCAGTGTTTATGAGTGTTTTATCCTGGTCCAGAATCTAGGGAGGTCGGCTGTAAGGCCTATTTCTTAACCCGGCAAGTGCGATAGGCCTCACGGAAGGCTTCCTATAGGGAACACGATAGGCCTCACGGAAGCAAGACCATAAAAAAAGCCTTCCAAAAAAAAAAAAAAAGGCCTATCAAAACAAAGGAATTTGTCTCTAGGTGAGAAAATTCCCCTCTAGTACTCATCCATGTGTTTCTCACCCCCCCCCCCTCACCTTATTCCCCCCTCCCCCCTCCTCCTCAATTATCACCTATTTTTCCTCTTATTTTCATCATTTATCGGTTATTTTTCTCTCCCGCAATAATGTAGCACAAGTGGGTTGCACAAAAGATCGTTATGTAACACCCAGACACCGGCACACACCGCCCCGCTCGCCTCAGTTGCCTCACAGACAGCGAGAGGGGAGGGTTGCCTGTGCCTCTCTCTCGCCTGAGATTATGACCGGGTGGCCAATATCTTAGTTTTTCACCACCCAAATGCTTTTCCAACTTATTTTAGCACTCTTGAAGGTTCATATATACATCATATATGTAAAATAAAAGCATACCGAAAACAAATAATGCTCTATATTGTAAATATAACTAATTCTGTCAGAATCCAAGGCTAGAAATGCACAAATAACTACCCCTAGGTTTATATCGCGCTTGTCAGGTTAATGATAGTATCGTTTTCTGTTCAATTTATATATCGCGGTCCCTTGACCAGACAGTGGTGAAGCCAAATGTTGAGCTGTAAACATGCATACAATTTATAAGAGTTTCTCTTAAAAAAAATCACAGATTCACCCATTTCCCACGTCGAGAGTTCCCGCCATTGGCTACAGTTACGTCATGGTAAACACGCCAGTTCGCGACACATAAAATAACTTAGATAAGCTATATTTCTTTATTGTTAGGACAAATTGATGAAAGTTCTTCAATATCATATACCTAAAACCAAGCAGATCTCAATGGACATTGTAGTTTGAATAGGTTTCATCCCTGGAATTCACCTTTAACCCGGGAACTGCGGGGAGACTCTTAAGAGTTCCCCCGGCGGACTGCGGGGAGACTCTTATGAGTGAGTGAAAAAAAAAATCAACTTTTGACATCGATTTTTTTTTTTTTTTTTTTTTTTTTTTGGCCCCTGGGCCAAACAAAATCTCAGTCCTCTACCTCCCCTCCTTCCCCACTTTCCTCCTCTCCTTCAGTTATCACCTATTTTCCCTGTTATTCCCTTATTCTGAGGTATATTTTCATGCTAACATTAGCGAGTTGCAAGCAGGGTGTTGTCATCACTGATGGCAAGAGAGAGAGAGAGAGAGAGTATCGATCGACTGTGTCTCAGTGGCCTTGGGGGAAAGCAGGTTGCCTCACCCATACATTATACAACTCGCGGGCTATATCTCCGATTTTGACCATCCAAACGCTGTTTTCACTCGTTTTATTGTTGTTTCAGGTTAATACCTTTATAATCAACCCATAATAGGCGCATATGGATAAGTATTAATGCTATTAATGGCACAATGAATATTTTAGTGACGGAAACACCTCAAATACGTCAGCACAGGGGGACGTTTCCAATTACCCCCATGCGCACTTCAGAGGTTAAGGGGCCCTACATAGGCTACAATTGATAACATGCTTTAGGGTTTTTGGATTCCTTTGCTACATTGATTTCATAGTTTCTTTTGTCCTTCCTTATTTCCTTTTTTACCTGCCTCGACAAGTTATGGTGGTATCCTATTAGGTGGATTTCGCTTTTCTGTATTTTTCTGTACACACCACTCTTTCTACCGTGAGGCCATGTACGCAGCTCTGAAACCCACCATCTGCGCATACGTGTGAATTTATACCCTGCCCCCGAAAAACAAATATTATATTACAGTAAACTTCCGTTAATCCGAAGGGCAGCGGACCGGCCCTCGTTCGGATTAGTGGATTTTTCGGATTATCGGGCGTTCCCCCCCGACTTTTTTTTGAAGACCCAAACCAAGACACAAACACATGATAATAATGATAATAATGACTAATCATGACTTTAACTCACCTTATATGAAGAGAAGAGATGTGTAGCATTGAAGATAAACCTCCAGCACCAGCCCCAACCCAGCCCCCAACCAGCCACTAGCCCCCTAGCCCCATATTAGTAACTTATAATCACTGCACTGCACTGTAAGTGTACTTTAATGTAAAATTAACTTAAAGACTTATTTTTTGTTTGTATTTTGCTAGTTTTATATTTTTTTGGGGTCCTTAAATCTACTACACTTCACTGATTATTACTCCACAGCCATATACTCCAAGCCTTCAATATCTGAAGGGGGAGCTAGGGCTGGGGCTACCTCAGGAGTGGCTAGGCTGGCAGGAGCTACCACAGGGGCAGCTGGGCCTACCACAGGGGTGGCTGGGGCTACCTCAGGGGTGGCTGGGGCTACCTCAGGAGCGGCTGGGGCTACCTCAGGAGTGGCCTTCACAGGGGATGCTAGGTCCTCCCAGCCTTCAAAATCAGCAGGAGGCATAGGTTCAGGTGAGCTGGTACGTGAGTCGTCTGTGAGTGGCATTGTTGCAGGTCTAGGGTTGTCTGGTTCATCTGATCGGCGGCCCCGTTGGTGCATGTGTTTCATCAGGTCCCTGATGTCTGCCTGCTTGACTGCCCTGCCCCTTTTCTCATAGAACTCATTACGGAGGATGTGGAAATCGATTGTTTCACCTCCATTATATTGGCTAGACTGTTCCACAAATTTGACCATACCATCAAAATAGGTAGCAGCTTCCTTCCAGGTTACTTTGCCATCGTCATCCGCCTCTTCCTCTTCCTCAGACGAGTGCTCCTCAACATATTCTGGCTCCACAACACTCCGGATAATTTCTGCATCTGTCACCTCTTCCTCGCCCTGCAGGTCACCATCCACATCAACCCACTCCTCAGATCCTCTTCATTCATCCTCTTGGGGTCGTTGACCGGCACGGTATCCATCAGGCCTCGGATTTCGTTGATTGCCTCCCTGCGACGCCCAAGAAAGCCTTCGAAATCGTTTTCATCTTCTTCAACCTCTTCAGGGTCATCAACCTGGGCATACAGCTTGTTCCAACATCTCTTCAGGGTTACCTCCGAAACATCCTTCCAGGCTAGGGTAGCATCGTATATGGCATCCTTGATGGAAAAACTTGACTGGAAAGTTCTTACTGATGCATCAGAGTTAATCAGCTTGCGGGCAAATGAGGACTTGTAGCTCTGCTTAAACTTCTGGCACACACCCTGGTCCATTGGTTGTATCAGACTGGTCACATTAGGGGGCAAGTAGGTGACAAAGATGTTTCCAGACACTAGTTCGTGGGCAGGGGGATGTGCTCTGCAGTTATCCAGGAATAGGACAGCCTTGGTGTCCTCAGGAAGGCCAATCGACTTGAAGTAGGCCTTGACTTCGGGAACAAAGTGCTTAAAGAACCAATCATGGAATACTTGGGCAGTCATCCATGCATTGCTCTGTGCATCATAGATCACTGGCAACTTCCCTCGCATGTTCTTGAAAGCACGGGGATTCTTAGCCTTGCCGATAACAAACAAACGATTGCGACATTTACCGGAAGCATTCCCACTCAGCAGGATTGTGAGACGTTCTTTATTCATCTTGAATCCGGGTGCAGCCTTCTCTCCTCTACCAGCTAATGTCCTTGTTGGCAAACAGCGCCAATATAGCCCTGTCTCGTCGGCGTTAAAGATTTGGTCTGGGGTCAGCTGGTGATCATGAACAAGGGTAGCAAAAATGTGTGCAAACCGATCGGCGGCCTCTTTGTCGGCAGAATTCTTTTCTCCGGCGACATCTAGGACCCTAATTCCATGCCTAATTATAAAGTTTCTCAACCAGCCGTCGGAGAATTTTATATCCTCTTCCATGTTCGTATCACGCAGGTATTACTTGGCCTTTTCAATTATCATAAGCCCTGAGATAGGCTTGCCCTCAGCCCGCTTGGCCGTAAACCACTTATGCAGTGCCTCGTCAAGTTTTTCATGTTTTGGTTTTTTCATTGTCTTTCTCACATCACCCGTGTAACTTGACTTTCCAAAGGCAACAAACTTCGATAAGTTAGCCTTTGCCTTCACTATGTTTGAAACTGTGGAGGCACCGATATTGAACGTTTCCATAACTTTACGCCGATCACTGCCTTTTTCTACCATAGCTATCACTCGCAATTTATCGGCTATGGACAGAGTTACGTGCTTCCTCTTATGTTTGTTCTTGTCATTCCTCCCTCGTGCACCTGAACTTGCTGTGGGACCCATCACTAAGTCACTATATCACAGGATACATAGGATAATGAAACAACGTCTCAGGTAGACCGTGTTACGGACTAGGGTTCAAACCCACAACACCATGAATAAATGATTAACTCCAATGAAAAGGCAACACAACTTATCACCGTGGTATTATAAGAATGGAAGTTAACCACCCAAAACTAGACTGCAAGGTTAATATTATCCTCCAGCGAAACCCTACTATAGTTATATTACCCTATTGCTATACAAGTCAACCAGAATCATATAATTGATATTATTAAGTTACATTAAATGTCAGTAGAATAATTTATGCTTTCGTAAATCCTTTAGGATTTATATGTAAGGAACCACAAAAATATCTAAGGTATTTAAATCTTTAAGTTAATTTGAAAGTGAAAGATAGTAGGCTACATGAAAATAAATAAGGGAGGTATGGATGAAAAGATAGTTTAAAAGTATGGATATTATTTACATATATATTACACTTTATACATCTATCCTTACATTCACACAATACAACATAATCATACAATACAAAATAATAATACTTATCTATAGAGAGATAGTTATACAAGGCAGGACAAACTCAGGATGACCCATGGTGAGGTCTTGGCGAAGCAGAGGCGTGAGGAGAACTGAAGTTTCTCAAATCCTATTTTCTATCGAGTCCTTGCATGGTCAGTAAAGTTATCGTACTGGACTAAAATACAACTACTCTCTCTCCAATCAAACAACTTAACTCAACTAATAATTATATAGAATACTTCATTAAAATATATAAATGAAGAGTAAAACATTAAATCACGAATTATATAAAGACTAATCATACGTCTGCCAGAGAGATGCTTAAACAAGGTAAGAGGGGGGGAACGTGTGTGCTTGGCGCCACTTGGCTACAGTACACTCTGAACACAAAGTATGTTCCCCGAAGTTAGTTTACTTCCTAAAGGCCTTCCTATGTACAAATAAATAGTCACATATACCCACTAATAATAGTTAACTCTATCCCACCAGCAATTAGTTTAATTAAGGCAATACATAACAACCGATAATGGCAGACTGGGAAGAGCGGAGCGTCGGTTTAGCCCGGCCTGGCCGCTAGAGGGCCCTGATATTTGGAAATATCGCGTGCCCGGGAAATTTGAAAATTCGGACCATCGGGTGAATTCGGATTTGGCCTCAAATTGAAAAATTCGGACAATTGGGAGATTCGAATCATCGGTCGTCAGATTAAAGGACTTTTACTGTAGATTAACCTAACCTAACCATAACCTAATACTGTATATCCATTCCGAGGGATATATTAGGTTAGGTTAGGTTAGTCTAATATAATATTTATTTTTCGGGGGCAGGGCATAAATATACACGCATGCGCAGATGGTGGGTTTTAGAGCTGCGTACATGGCCTCCCTTTCTACCTATAAGATCTAATAATTTATTTGTCATCTATTTTGGTTGGTTTGTATGTGATCTTTTTGGTATATATTCATCTTGTTCGCACTGTAAGGCAGAGATGAACTGATTATACACATTATTTAAATTTTCAGTTGGTTGTCTACCTATCTCAGCTGTGTGACCTACCTGGCCTTGACCTCTCTGGTCTGCTGGAACTAATTGGCGTACCTGAAATAAATTTCCTGCCTCACCTTTAATTTTGAGTGACTTTTTTTAATCCCCTAAAATTCGCCTTTCTAAAGTCAGGGATAAGAACCTTATTTTCTTTTGGTTTATAATTATATTCTATAGAGAAGTATATTGATTTATGATCACTGTTCCCCAGCTCATCGCCTACATCTAAATTTTGTATCCCATTTTTTCTGTTGCTGTCCAGCATATTATATCCTCTAGTTGGCGAATTTACAAATTGAAAGATAAAATTGTCTAGTACGGTAGCCTACTACTTCAAGAAAACCTTCGGATCCAGCCGTCGGAGAATTTTATATCCTCTTCCATGTTCATATCACGCATATGGCCTTTTCAATTATCATAAGCCCTGAGATAGGCTTGCCCTCAGCCCGCTTGGCCGTAAACCACTTATGCAGTGCCTCGTCAAGTTATTCATGTTTTGTTTTTTTCATTGTCTTTCTCACATCACCCGTGTAACTTGACTTTCCAAAGGCAACAAACTTCGATAAGTTAGCCTTTGCCTTCACTATGTTTGAAACTGTGGATGCACCGATATTGAACGTTTCCATAACTTTACGCCGATCACTGCCTTTCTCTACCATAGCTATCACTCGCAATTTATCGGCTATGGACAGAGTTACGTGCTTCCTCTTATGTTTGTTCTTGTCATTCCTCCCTCGTGCACCTGAACTTGCTGTGGGACCCATCACTAAGTTACTATTATCACGGGATAAAGAAACAACATCTCCGGTAGACCGATAATGGCAGACTGGGAAGAGCGGAGCGTCGGTTTAGCCCGGCCTGGCCGCTAGAGGGCCCTGATATTTGGAAATATCGCGCGCCCGGGAAATTCGAAAATTCGGACCATCGGGTGAATTCGGATTTGGCCTCAAATTGAAAAATTCGGACAATTGGGAGATTCGAATCATAGGTCGTCGGATTAACCCTTCTTTAGCGGGCCCTCTGTGGCCGTTTTGGGCCTTTTCAGGCCATTCTGACTGCTATATCAACCATCAGTATGAAAGGAACTGTATTGTGCCGAAAACTAGGTGGAAATCGCTACACATTGACGTAACATACAGCTACGTAGCACTCGTGGAGCACTGACAGTGTTACCTCGAAGATGGAAGTTTAGCAGATTTTGCTACCTTGCTCACTTTTAGCGAACTATTGGTTACACTGTGATCCTCTCGCGCGGTGGGGGAACTGGAGTTAGTGTGGGCCGGGAGGCCACAGATATCGGACGTATGGATCATTACTATCCCACTCATTTTCACTCGATTTACACCATTTTTTCACTCGTTTTTTGCCTGTTTTTTCAACTCGACTTATGTGGTGAGCCGCTCTTTAAGTGTTAAAGGACTTTTACTGTAGATTAACCTAACCTAACCTAACCATAACCTAATACTGTATATCCATTCCGAGGGATATATTAGGTTAGTCTAATATAATATTTATTTTTCGGGGGCAGGGCATAAATATACACGATGCGCAGATGGTGGGTTTTAGAGCTGCGTACATGGCCTCCCTTTCTACCTATAAGATCTAATAATTTATTTGTCATCTATTTTTGGTTGGTTTGTATGTGATCTTTTTGGTATATATTCATCTTGTTCGCACTGTAAGGCAGAGATGAACTGATTATACACATTATTTAAATTTTCAGTTGGTTGTCTACCTATCTCAGCTGTGTGACCTACCTGGCCTTGACCTCTCTGGTCTGCTGGAACTAATTGGCGTACCTGAACTAAATTTCCTGCCTCACCTTTAATTTTGAGTGACTTTTTTTAATCCTCTAAAATTCGCCTTTCTAAAGTCAGGGATAAGAACCTTATTTTCTTTTGGTTTATAATTATATTCTATAGAGAAGTATATTGATTTATGATCACTGTTCCCCAGCTCGTCGCCTACATCTAAATTTTGTATCCCATTTTTTCTGTTGCTAAGAACTAGGTCCAGCATATTATATCCTCTAGTTGTCGAATTTACAAATTGAAAGATAAAATTGTCTAGTACGGTAGCCTACTACTTCAAGCTTTATTAGTGGTAAGCAAGTAGGGTTTTGTGGGGCCGCTCGTTTATGGCCTTGGCCTTGCTCAGGACCTCGGGGCTGTTCGGCCAGACAGCCTGGGGAACAGCAACAACAACAACTACTTCAAGAAAACCTTCGGATTCATTATTGCTAGTTTGATTAAACCAATCTATACCTGGAATATTAAATTCGCCTATAATGCAAATATTATTATTCTGAGATGCCTTTCTGATTTCTTCCCATAATAATTTGCCTAAATTTTGACAAAGGCAGGGGGCCCTATAAATGGTTCCCAAAATAATTGCCTCACCTTCCCCGCTAATCTCTACCCACACGCTTTCATTATCGCTATTTGTTTTAATATCTGATCAAAGGCAACATTTTAAAGTAGGCTATCCCTGCCATAAATTGCAACTCCACCTCCCCTTCTGTCTGTTTTGTTGTACTTAAATAAATTGTATCCTGGCATATGAAATTCTGCTAATAGATGTCTAGAGTTGATCAGTATTTATCCAGGTTTCTGTAATCCCTACAATGTCTATATTTTCCTTGCTAACAATTGCCCTAAGCTGACCCATTTTGTTACATAAACTTCTACAATTTGTATAATATACCCTCAACCTATTACTATTATTTGCAATTAATTTTCTATTGTTTTTAACTAACTTATTATTTCCTGTTGAACTACTAGATCTAGACGGAAAATCTACTCTATCAGTATTCTCATCTTTACTATCGGTTACATGTGTTGTGTTATTGCTATTACTATTACACATCACTATATTTGTTAGTAGTCTTGGCAAATCCAACGTCAAGGCTATTAACCTAATTGCAATGACGACTTGTCTATTTTGACTGCTATGTCGTCATTCCAACCGCGGTTAAAAAGAAAACGTCTAGAGTCTACTCCTTATCTTGCTCTAGGAGACGTTGTACATTAACCAAAACTACCACCGAAGGTGAAAAAAGCATAGAAGAGAAGAAAAAGGGGTTTACCTTAGTTACCGCTTAAGGCCCATCCCGTGTTCCGTCATGTGCAGATCCCTGTCGAACGTGCGCATGAGCGACCCTCTCTTGTTATCATTTTTTCACGCGCTCCATTGAATGAAGTCGCTTTTGTTGTGCTCCTTTAATTCACCCTGTTTAGGTTAGTTTCGGCTTTTCTGGCCTTCTTTTTTGTTAGACAGATGTTACGTGATCTAGGGCACACGTAAATGGGCTCCTAAGTGTGTATAATGGAGACGCGTGTGGAAATAGCTTACCGAAGGTACGGGGGCGCCTGGCGTTCCTCGTATCTGTTTTTCATTCTTTCTCTTTTCATATTCTTTTTTCCTGTTAGTCTGGGCATGGTTTAGCTTTTAGCTTCATTTAGCCTAGCTCGTTTTCTCATTCAGGAATTGCTATGCCCCTATGAGTTCTCATTTTTTTTCATAGCCTAGGTGTACAGTTGGTTCACAATATGAGATTTCGTGGTGGCGGTGCTGTTTGTAGGGTTTGTGTCGGCCGCATAAATAGCGTTCTTCCCGAGTCCCCCCTTTCGAGCCTTCACTGTGTCTCCAGGGCCTGGGCGCTTGGTGGTTCGTGATGTCCAGGGGTACCCCACGGGGGCCTCTCCCTCACACCACAGGGTTTTTCGCCCCTGACACATTCTCTACTCACGGCTAGGCCACCCTTTTTCTCGCCAGTTTCATTTATTGGTTTTTGTGTTCCCTTCCTGTTTTCACCTCCATCCTTTCATAGCCTTTTGCCCAATCCTGGGGTACCCCACGGGGGCCCCTGTTTGTGCCAAACCACCCAACCTGCCACTTCTCATGGGCTTTGCTCTATCTCTGTGGGTTGGGTGGTTCCTGGGGGATGTGCCTCCTCTCCCCTGGTGTGTCTTCCTTGCCTCTCCCTTGACCGGTTGAGTCAGGATATTATCAAGGAAGGCACTGCTCAGCTTGATGGTCATCGTCGCTTGGAGTTCATAAGGAGTTGACGCTTGTTTGCGGGCCTTTTTTGGTTTTCCTAGACGCTCTTCTCGCTTTTTCGGCACCGGACCATCTCGGCCGGTCCCGCAAATTTGCGGTGTGCTCGATTCGGTCCTCTGGGACATTTCGGCTCCCCGCAAATTTGCGACGATCGCTGGGGGGTCCCGCGGAGATGTGGGGGGTTTGTGTCGGTACGGTTCTACCTCCATTGGCCCGCAAATTTGCGGTTATAGTTGGCTTTCACTGTTGACCTTTTTTATGTCATATTGTTGCCTGATACTATATTGGTGTATGCACTTTCCTGGTGTTATAGGCCCTGCATGTAAGATGTTGAGTGGTGGTTAACACTTTCTCCATCTTTGCAGGTTCTGCTGGTGCTCTTCCGCCTCGGCCGCCCTCCTCACCTACCTCTGTGCTCCCAGTTTAGGGTGAGTACGGATACCTGTTTGCATGTGTGTTCCTGTTTCCCCATGCTCCTTCCCTGGTTCTTCTTGGCCATTCTCTCCACTTCCTCCTTCGACGTGCTGATTCTGGTGTGTGTTCTTCTCGTGCTGGTCGGCTGCTTTGCTTTCGCCTTGGTTGTCGCTCCCCGTGCTTGGTGAGCCACATGTCCTGCTTGCGCCACTCGCTCTTTGTGTTCTCTACGGCCTATTAGGTTCATAGCCTTGACGTTGGACCTCCCTGCTCTGTGTGGCCCGTGTCTGGCCCTGGTGGTTGTGCTGCTCCATGGCCCTGGTTCCTCGGCGGCGGCTGTGGCCTCTGCTTCCCTTCCGTCGGTGTGGCCGATGGTCTCCCGCCACATTGGGCCTGTGGGCCGCCGTTCCCCGGCCTTTGTTGCCGCCCGGTTCCGCGTCACCCTGGGTATCCCTGACCCGACTGACGGCCGTTCAACACAGCCCGTCGCCTCGTAGGTGGAGCTCTCGTCTCACACACGAGGGGTCGGGGGTTCAATCCCAGACCGGGCGGTGACGAATTGGGCTTGTCTCCTTTCATGTGTTAGCCTCAGTTCACCTAGCTGTAAATAGGTACCTGGAATACGTGGACGACGTTGTGGCGTCCCATCTGGGGTTGGCACAAATGGTACAAGGCGAGCTGGGTATCATATGGTTCACCTACGCTACTGGTCAACCTAAGCCTCCACGCTCTCGCTCGCCTCGCTACTGCCCCTCGTCGTCCTCCTGATCGCCTTGACGTCGCCCGTCGCCCTCGTCTTGGTTCTCGCCCTGAGGCCGGGGTTAGCGGCTCTGCTCCTGTGCGCCCTCCCCTGGCCTCTACGGATAGGGGCTCTCCTCCCTTCCGCCTGCTTTCCTAGCCCAGACGACTTCCTCTTACGTTGTCCTCTCCGCGCGCGGTTGTTCGTGCTGTCGCTGGCCCTCTGCTCCCTCCTACACTGTCCCGGAGGGTCCGCCTGGGTGTCGTTGCTTCTCCTACTTCACCTGCTTCAGTGCCTCTTCTTTCTTCACGGTCTCGTCCCACGGTGGAGGTCCCTCCCTCCTCCGCCTCGGTGTCGGGCCGCCCTGTTCTCTCAGCCCCGGGGGTCCTTGCTCTGTTTCCCCCCGCGGCTCCTTCTGGCCTCCTTTCACCCGGCCAGCCTTCCCCCTCCCGTCGTCCTGCTCCTCCTCCTTTTTCTCTTCCTGCCCTTCACTTCCCGTCTCGCCTGGGGGGTACCCCTCCTCTTGCCTCGGTGAGGTTTCGGGGTCCCCCTTTCTCGGGAGCTGTCGTGTCGCTGGAAGAGGGGGATGGTGCTGTTTCCCCCTCGGCCGTTCGTGATCGGGGACGGGTTCCTCTACGGCGACACGGCCGTCGTCGCTCGCCTTCCTTGGGCCGCGACGCTGCTGGTTCGTGTCGTGGGTCTCGCTCCTGCTCACGCTTGTCCCTGCGGGCCGACCATTCTGGGTGGGGGGGGGGGGGGGTCGCCTCTCTCGGTTTGATTGTTGGCTTTGCAGGGCTGGGTTGTGTCACGCTTCGACGGGTGCTTGGCGTCGTTGGACGCCTCCCTCTTCTCGCGCTTCTTGGCGGTGCCTCACCCTCAGCGCCTCGCCCTTCCTACCCCCGCTACGGTCCCGCTCCCTTCTGCAGGCCTACGCTCTGGTCAGACTTCAGCCGCACTGACCTCCTTCCGGCTGTTCAGTCCCTGGCTGTGTTGACGGGTCTGTCCTCCTATGGGACGGGTTTGTGCGACGCCGGTACGCCTGGCTTCGCCGTCATGCTCGGTCGCCCTCTCCCCTTGGAGGCCTGGTTTGCTGAGGCCTTCGCCTTCACACCGTTCCGTCGACGGCTCTCCTTCGGTCCCTCCCTTAGGTTAATAGCCTTGACGTTGGACTGGGGTCGTCACTGCTTTTGCCTCCTCTTGTGTCTGTCGGCGGGTTGGCAGGCGCGTTCTGGTCCTGGATGGGCGCGCCCATTCTTGAACTTTGTTCTATTGCTACCCCGTTCTTCTCTCACCCGGATCAGGCCTCTGTCGCCACGGTTTTTCCCTTGCGACAGAGGGTGACGGACTTCTTGTCTTGTCTTTCGGTTCCCTCCAGCCATCTGTCCCCGCCTGCGGCTTTTCGGGGCGTCTGCGCCAGGCGCTCTTCGCGAGGGTTTGGACCGCGTTCTGCGGGTCCACCTTCGGCTCGCGGTGTCTTTGGTTCCCGAGCTGAAGGCGGTTTTGTGCGCGGCAACTCGGCGCCGCCCGACAGTGCGGTCCTCGTTTTGCCGGCCGGCCCCCTTGGATATTCGTCAGGGTTTGTTGTACTCTGCGCTATATACGTCGGGGTTGTTTCAGCTGGTTGCTTGGGTATGCTCGCTTCTCTGTCGGCGGCCCCTGCTTCCGACACGCGACGACGCGCTGTGTCGTTGCGGTCCCTGCTTCCGTCACGCACCGTCGTGCTGTGTCGCACGCCGGGGTCTTCTCAGTCCCGTCCTTCTGCCGGTCCTCTTCGGGGTGCTGCTGCAAGTGCTGCCGCCTTGCACGGCCGCAGGACTGGGACGTTGCTGGCCAGTGCGTCGATTCCGCCGTCCTTCTGTTCTTGCCCCTTTCATCCCCGCTGTGTCGGGGCTGGCCGGCCTTCCACTTCCGGCCGCCCTTCGACGTGGTCTGCCCCGCGCCGGCCTGGGGTTGGGGTGGCCCGCCCTTTTCACCGGGGTTGGGGGGGGGGGGGGGGTAGAGGTCGACGTGGCGCTTGTGCCCGCACGGCCCGTCCCGAGGGTACCTCCGCGTCGACACAATGTGTAGTTCTCTGGGTCGGCCTCCTTGTTCTCCTTCTCGCCTGGCCGACCGGGTCGCTCCCCTCCTCTCGGGTGCTCCCTCGGGTTGTTTTTGCCCTTGCGCCCCTCGGTTGCCGCGAGGGACGTTGGGGGCGGCGGGTTGCGCGGTGGGGTCTCACCTGGTGGTGGACGTCTCGACCCCCTTTCCGCTCTTGTCACCGACGCCGGCCCATCTCTTCGGTGGTGGCCCACGTGCTCACTTCCATGCCCGAGCTGGGTAGCGTCGAGGGAGTTGACCGCCGGTCGCCCGGTTTTCCTCTCCCGTGTCTTTCTGGTCCCGTCGACGAACTGCGACGCGATGCGACCGTTGGTGGTTCTGTCGGCCCTCAACGGGCGCGTCGTGCACACACGGTTTCGGGTGCTGCCGGTACCCCTGGTACGCCTGGCCCTGTGCCCTCTGTCGGGGGTTGTGTCGCTGGCCCTCCAGGATGCGTCTTGGCTCGTTCCTCTCCATCCTCTCTTCCAGCGATTCTTGGCCGTTCGGACTTCCGTTCGTGTGTTCCTGTTCGCCGGCCTTCCCTTCGGTCTCCACATCGCGCCGCGGATCTTCTCCGCACATGTGGGGCAGGCTCTGGGTCCTCTCCTCAGGAGCGGGCTCCAGCTCCTGTTTTCCTTGGCCGACTGGTTGGTGGTTTCCGAAGCCCTAGGCCTGTGCGTTGGCGACGCCCTCACAGTCGTTCGCACCGTCGCACGGTTAGGGTTCCCCTTTTGATGTTCCCGATTCACGCTTGACCCCGTCGCGTGTCGTGCCATGGGTCGGTCTCGCATGGGTTTTGTCCGGCGCTACGGTGACCCGGGGTCTGCCGGCCGCGGTGCACCTTCGGTGGAAGGTCTTCGCCGTGTTGCACTCGGTCTCCCTCCTGGGGTGGCTCTGGGACTCGTTCGTGGGTTCGCTGCTTTGGGCCGCTCTGCCCCTTCCCTTAGGGAGCCTCTGGCTACTCCGCCTCCTCCTCATGGGCCCCGCGGTGTTTCCGTTGCCCCTCTGGATCGGCTCCTGCCACTCCTGCGTACCGTTCGCAGACGCTTCGGTCTCTGGGTTGCTCAGGGCTCGCTCTCTGCGGCTGTGCCCTGGTCCGCCCCCCCCGCCGACGGTCTGGGTCGCCACAGATACGTCGAGCGTGGTTGGGTGGGGTTCCCGATCGAACCTGGGACGTCCACTTCCCGGCAGATGGGTGGGTCTCCCTCCACTTACCCGTCTATGCCCTCGGACTGTTGGTTCCTCTGTTCTTCCTGCGGGACCACGCGCTGGCCCTTCGGGGTCAGTCGGTGGCCTTCGGGTTCGACACTCAGACAGGCTGTCCCCTGTTTCCTTCTGCGGGGGTCCTCCAGGTCGTTGACTCTATTGGGGGTCTCGGTGGAGTTGTTCTTCCTCGCGGCCCGACACCCCTTCTCCTTGCATGCCTCCTCCCTGCCCGGGCCTGCCACCCTGTGGGCGGCCACCCTGTCGGGAGGGCAGGGCGTTCTTGTTGCATGGGCGATGCAACGGACTGTGTTCGCCGACCTCGCGGCTTCCTAAGGTGTTCCGGAGGTCGCCTTGTTCGCATCGGGGGTGCCGCGCCAGTTGCCTTTGGACCTCTCCCTCCGGCCTCGCGCTCCGGGGGGGGTCCGGCCGCTTTCATGGTGGCCTGGTACAGGTGGCGGTCGATATACATCTTTCCGCCCCCAGACGCGCTGTTGCTGTGCCCAGTCCTCGCGAGGCTGCGGCTGTACCACGGCTGCGTCTGGCTCCTCGCGCCTCTGTGGCCGGCACGGGCTTGGTCCGCCCGGTTGCCGCGGTGGTGCCCGAGTCCGGTCCCTCTACCTGTCTCCGGCTTCCACTTGGGCTCGGTTGGGGCCCTGCGGGCCTCGTTGGCCTTCGCATCGTGCTTGTTCATGTGGCACGGTGGCTCCCGGTCCCCGGCCGGGCCCTGGCCGGGCCCTGACTGACTTCCTGCAGCGTTCCTGGCCGTCTTCTCCTTGGGGGCCTTACGGGTCCCGCTGGAGGTCTTTTCCTGGGTGGCTACAGGCCACTCGCCTGCCAGTTGGCTCTCCTTCCCTCGTCCTACGCTCCTTGTTTCGCCTCTTCCGTACACGTCGCTTTCGAGTCGACGCTATACGTACCCGCTTGTCTGCCGTCCGGGGGTTCTTTGGGTCCGTCGCTGGGCTGGTCGTTCTGCCACAGGAGCTGGATTCCTTCCTGACGGCTGCCTTCCGGGATCGACCTCCTCCGCGCCAGGTCCCTCCGCAGTGGGATCTGGGGCGGGCTCTGGTCCTTCTGGCTTCACCCACGTCTACAAGGGCCGCTACGCCGGTTCTGTTGCTCGGGCGTCCGCTCTTCCTTGTCGCTCTGGCCACTGGGGTTCGGGTGTCTGCCCTAGCGGCATTGTCATGGCCCCGGGACTGCGTGCGATTCTCCCCGTCCTTGCATGGCGTCTAGTTCGCCTCCTCCCCTCCTTTTGTTACCACGCTTGGGAGGGCGGCCCCCGCTTTCCGGCCTTTCGCCGTCCAGGCTTTCCGGCTTGGGCATCCTCGCCATGTGTTGTGCCCGGTGTCGGCCTTGCGCTCCTCTGTTGCGTCTGTGGCGCCGCCTTCGGGTCCTGCTGTGTGGGTGTCTCCTCGGACAGGTGGGAGGCTCTCGCAGGTGCGGATGGGCCGCCGCGTTTGTCGGACCGTTCGTGCCCGTCGCCCTGTTTGTAGGGGTTCTGCGCACGATGTCAGATCCTTTGCTGCCTCCTTCCGGTTCCTGCCACGTCGTTCCTTCCCTGCCTTCGCCTCAGCGGTGTTGTGGGTCTTCTCTCAATTCCTTCATCTCCTCCTACCTCTCCGTGTCCAGTGTTCGACCCCCTCGGCTGGTGATTGCTCTCGGGGGTCGTGTTTCCTGGTGCTCTGGCGAAGATCCCTGGTCTTCCCCCCTTGTCCCTCGTTCTTTTCCTTTGTTTTATATGACAAAGGGGGGGGGGGGGGGGGGTGTACGGGTTTGCAACACTGGATTGCAAGTTTGGGATTATGTATTGTTCCAGTACATAAGTGTTTTTGCCACATTGAAAATTGTGTTTTGTTCTTGTGTTCAGTGTTTTTGTTGGTTTTTGAAGAAAAGGGATTTTGGGTACAGTACCTTTTTGGTTTCAGACAAGTCTATGTTTTTGCATTACTATGAATGACGGGCATGTGTTAAAACTGTTCTTTTTAGCTACTCCTCAGTTTTTCACTCTTTTATTAGACTCTCTTGTTTAAATTGTGTCTTTGTCATTCATACTTTTGTTTTATGCATTGGTTTTTGGTAGGTTGGGCTTGGATGTCCTCCTCCTATTTGTTATGCAGCCTTGACGTTGGATTTGCCAAGACTACTAACAAATTGGGAGGTTTGACGTACCTCCCAACCTACCAAATAGGAAAACCTACTATTTGGTAGTAGTCTTGGAAAATCCAACGTACATAATACCCTCCCTCACGCCGGACCCCTGCCCATCCGCGTTCTTCTGCTGACGTGAGATGTGATAACAAGAGAGGGTCGCTCATGCGCACGTTCGACAGGGATCTGCACATGACGGAACACGGGATGGGCCTTAAGCGGTAACTAAGGTAAACCCCTTTTTCTTCTCTTCTATGCTTTTTTCACCTTCGGTGGTAGTTTTGGTTAATGTACAACGTCTCCTAGAGCAAGATAAGGAGTAGACTCTAGACGTTTTCTTTTTAACCGCGGTTGGAATGACGACATAGCAGTCAAAATAGACAAGTCGTCATTGCAATTAGGTTAATAGCCTTGACGTTGGATTTTCCAAGACTACTACCAAATAGTAGGTTTTCCTATTTGGTAGGTTGGGAGGTACGTCAAACCTCCCAATCCGCACTATCTTGACTGATTATTTCTATTTTACTCACTGGTTTCTTTAACAAAACCTCGCAACAATCCTATCTAGTGATCTAGCTAAAGTAGACACCCCTATACGAGAAAGGTGAACCCAATCCTGAGCATAGCCTACAGCTTATCCTTACCGTAGAAAAGGGTTGAAGGGCCGGAGGATCTGAAGACCCCTTTTCACCCTGCCGCGTAACCTATTTTACTGTCAGGCGAAACAGAGGCAAGGGGTGTGAGGAAATTGCCCAAACATCTCCACCAGCCGAGAATCGAACTCAGTCCTCCCGGTTAGAAACTGAGCGCTCTACCAATGTCGCTACTGGTCACCCCGGCGGGAAGATGTGTCCCACCTAAACCACAAGGAGATAGTGATGAGTACTCTTACAATAACAACATTGCAGAGTATGGATAGTCTAGATGAATTTGATGATAATGACCATGAGTTTTGCACCAACTGTGAATTTTATGTAAATGATGATGAGCAAGGATTAAGATGTGATTTCTGTCATTTTTGGCTCCATATAAAGTGTGTGGGAGTGTCGGCAAAGGAGTATGAGTTTTTGCAAAAGAAAATATACAAATTTGGCTGGTAGGCCTACTGTCCTGAGTGCAGAAAGACTTAATCAGAGAATGAGTAAAATGAAAGAAATTAAGAACAAATTTGAAAGATTAGTTACAGAGAATAGAAGGCTTGTCATTAGTGAGACCTCATATGGATTATGCTGTTCAATTTTGGTGTCCTTTTACAGAATGGACATAGATTCCTTGGAGAGAGTAGAGACCAAATTCAAGAAAATGCTTGTGGTGTAGGCTACGTGTTTGAAACGAGTAAAATGGACAATATCAATATGTTATAAAAAGAGGCCCTGACCCCTCCTATGCCCTCCGTACATCAGGCCGGGGTGCTGAAGGTGGTGGTGTCTGGGCTGCTGCTGGAGTACTGGAACCTCTGCCAGACCAAGGACATGAGGGTACTTCAGAGAGACCACTCGCTACTCTTCCTCTGTAGGGCAAAGGTCAGTAACATAAAAAGCACTTTTTTTTTTTCATTATTATTATTATTATTATTATTATTATTATTGTTTTTCATTTATTTATTTATTTATTTGTTTATTTATTTATTTTTTATTTTTTTGCCCGTTGACAGTTAATTAAGTTAATTTGATCTATGCATGTAATTCATAGGACAGGATCTTTTAATTTAGTATTGGAAGTACGAGGATAAGAAATATAATATTTGGTGGCCCCAGTTTTGAAAGGATTAATCGTGAGTGGGACTGCTGACTATAGAAGATGGAGACAATTTTAGTCTTGGATGTTGCAGAGCAGAATTAGTAGCCTTACCCCTTTATCCTTGCTTAATGAAAATAAACACGCCCCAGTAACGGTGAAATGGAAGCAATATGTGGTATGTCTCTTTACCACCACCTGCCTTCCCCTTACATGTATCTTACCCGCCCCGCCCCCTCCCTCTCCTCCCCCCTTTCTCCCTCATCTTTTATCCAATATTTTCCCTCCCCCACTCCCTATAAATCGTCTCTCCCGCCTCAAATACGTTTAGTCACCTTCCTTTTCACTTCCCCTGCCCCACTCCTCCCTCATAAAGGTATGAGACCAGTCTGGGCCCACCAGTATAGCTCAGATTCCTGAGAGAGCAAACCTATGTCGCACTCATTCCAGCCTCCCTCCCCCACCATTCCTGTCACAAATATACGGTTTCAAACTGGATATTTCGTTTTTACACCTATTTTCTGGTTGTTCAATGTTCACATGTTCGTTATACAAGTAAAACATACAGATATGGAGCAGTAATATTGCTTTATTGCCAGCCGTCCGGCTGGCTCAGTTGATAGCGTGCCTGATTCCCATCTTGCAGGTCTCGCGTTCAATCCCCCCTCAGATTGAAAAGTTTTTCTGGTATATAGCCGGCGGTTACCATCTCCCCATGAGCAAGGGTGATGGGTAATGGTCTCTGGTAGACTAAAGAAAGCCAAGCGCTTGTGAACCCTCGAAGGAGGAGAACGGGCGCTATATAAGTAACCAGACGATTATTATTATTACTGTATTAGGTAAATACAGTATAATTTTTTTCTTTCAGAATTGAAGCTAATTTATTCACATGGGCGGTACTTTAAAGATCATCAATGGCGCTCTCCTCGGGTTACATGCAAGATTCTCTATGTTTGCATTGCATCTTGATGGATCCCTGCATAGTAACCCCTGGAGCTTTATTGGCTGTTATTTTATTCCCAATTCCCAAATTGACTAATTCCTTGAACATGATGAGGTGCATTGTTATATGTGCGATCAGTTTACTTAGGAAACGAATTGACTTGCTCATGTAGCCTAGTTGTGTAGGCTACACCCTATGTGGTGGATTGTGTTCTTTTATTTCAAAAATTTATTTTATTAAGCGTTGTTTCCACATAGCGATTTTGATCAGTTCTTTTGCATTTATCTTGTGTCGTCCCAGTTTTAGTTTGTTTATTTTGCAAGTTTTACATTATAATTTATGCTACTAACTCCGCATTGAGTCCCGAAGCTCACGGATGTAGGCTCGATGCTACTAACCCCACAGTGACGCTAAAGGCTCACAAAGGTATAGGCATAAGGCTGCCACATCTGCTGCTGATATTAAAGGAAGCTGTTTGAGACCTTCCAAGAAGAAGTCCCCTGACTCTACCATAATTAATAATTTTCACAGCAAATGTTCCGAGGAAATTACTTTGATTGTGCCACCTCTCCACATCTATCCCCAAATTACTAGGGCATCTCGAAATGCCCATGAATTTACACTCTCTCCGCCACAATGCAGAACTTTCACTTATATAAATTCATTTATCCCCAGAAAACTTTTCTTGGAGTTGCTTTCCACAAACTTGCAATCTATAACAGTTTACATCCAGTTGTTACAAACTTTTATGAATGGAGGATGCCTTTCGGCACATGAACCTTTTCTATTTTGCTTTTGTTTTTCCTTCCTTCATTACCAGAGATGACAAGCCTTGACATCTTGTTAATTGAATTGTATATTTTGATATGGTATATACATGGTATTGAACGCCCATTTTGTTAGCCTGTAGGAATGAATTATGAAGAGAATTGCCTTATACATACCTTGCTCCTACCTCCATGTCCCTATAATTGAACGTGAAGTTGCTATCTTGGCAGGTGTTCCCATGGTTACCAAATCTAGCCTATATATCTTGTTCCTGTATATTTCTTAGAATGCATCTTTTAAACATTTCTTTGGCAGGGAGCACACCGGAAATGGCGGGTCATGTTCGGCGGGTCGTCGGGGAAGGTAGCTGAGGAGAGGTGCAGCCAATGTCTCCGAGCCATCCACACTTTCCTACACCCTTCCTTCCACTCACAGTCCCTCCCATCCTCTCAAAACACAACACACTCACAGAACGTAAACACCCAACCAAAGATACTCAATACTCAGACACAGCCTCTTCGAAATACATCACAGCCTCCTCGTCATGCATCCCAATCTCTGCTACAATCATCCCAGTCTTTCCCCACATCTCAGTCTCTCGTTCACACATCCCAACATCACCATCAACATTCCCAGTCACTTCTTACATCCCAGTCTCTCCATCAACCATCACAGTCTCGTCTTCAAGCACCCCAATCTCTCCTTCAAAACTTCCAGTCTTTCCCCCCGTCCCAGTCTCTTCAAACAACTCAACTTCCCTACCAAACGACCCAGTCACTTCTCCAAACATCCCAGTCTTTCCCTACATCCCATACTATCCATCAGACATCCCAACCACCTACCACATCCCAGTATCTCCCCACATCACAGTCAATGCAGCAACCACCAGCTACACACAGCATATTGGCAACTACCCAAACGCCCCCTTCATCAACACAGCCACTTCAAAAGGCAGCCAATGTGTCTCAACCATTACCACCACCACCAACAACACTGCTCCAGAATTCCCAGACTCTCCCTCCTATGCCTCCCCTGCACACAGCCAAACCTTCAAATAACCCTCTCCCTGCCTTCCAACAGTCCCTTCCAGTCTCCCAGCTCCCTCCACCACCACCTCTCCTCAACCATCCCCAGCCTCCCCAAAACCCTCTCCTCCCTCCTTCATCCCAATCTTTCCCACAAGTATCCCATCCTCTCCCGTCTCCCCAGCAACTGTCTGAGCAACTCCTCCCACCTCACCAACAAGTAGCACAATCACTCCCACCACTAAATCAGACATCCGAGTCCATTCCACAGCCAAGTCAAACATCCCAGTCCCTTCTACAACCATGCCAATCATCCCAATTACTCCCATCAACACATCAAACATATCAATCCCTCCCACTGCCACATCAAACATCCCAATCCCTCCCACTACGACCTCAAGCCTCCTATCCTCTCCCTTCACCCTACCTGTATACCCAGCCCCCATTCTCCGCACCCCACCCTCCCCTGCCCCTCTACCCACAGTACCCCGGAGTGCACCTTCATGCCCCCATTCACAACAACCAATGCCAGCCAACATGTACAGAGGGAGCCTGGGTGCCCGGCCATCTGACACACTCCGTCTTGAGACCCCAACCGATCAAAGTCCATAATCCCTTAGTACTGCAGCCACCCGTCGTCTCTACCACCCAACAGCTGTCCCATCTGTACCCCACATTACCAAGATCAGATGGTTTACCGAGTGGCTGCAACATGCCTCCTCCTGCCTCACAAGCAAATGACAGTGATGTGGCCCGGGCTACTGCAATCAAATGCACTTCCAAAGTAAAGGGATCAAAGAAGAAACCTACAGTGAAGCGGAGGAGAAAGCCTAAAGTTCCACTACAGCAAATTGATGTCAACACTGATGGTAATTTATATGAGCATTTATAATTTAGTTAATCCATGTGGTACAGATGCCAAGACATGAACCTGGTACAAATGTTATGGAGGGTTGGCTGAATGTGACCATCATACCAGGTTACTCCGTCTATACCGACGACGTATATTTTATTTTATTTCAGCTACATTTATGATTTAGACCACTTTATTCAGCTTAGGAACGACGTCTACAAATTAAAAGGTTACAAACTATCCCAATTAATCTTTTTAGCAATAGCATTTCCCCCCTAAGCTTCATAAAATTGTCTGAATGTAGCTAAAAAATCAAATTGAAAAGACGTCGCCGGTACAGAAGGGGTTAATGCATAGTTATAATATAAATTAATTGTCTTAACTACTTCCAACAATACTATTACCAAAATTAATTTTATTTATTCACCATGAAGCAATATATAAACTGGAGAGAGCCTTACCCACTCACCCCTTCACAGCGCGGCCGTGTACCAGTTCATGTTTTGGCATCTGTACAACTAGACTCAGAGAAGCCTTTCCCGGTCGAAGAAGCCTTTTATATATATATAATATATATATATATACCGGTATATATATATACTGTATATATATATATACAGTATATATATATATATATATATATATATATATATATATACTGTATATATATATATATATATATATATATATATATATATATATATATATATATACCGGTATTTTTTTTTTTTTTTTTATTTATTTTTTTTTTTTTTGCCAGTCACTGTAATTCCCGAGTAGGGGTGGCCATGAAAATTAGGCGTTTGTCACGAATCGCTAGGTCAAGTTGCCTGGGCTTGACATCTAACAATAATATTGTGACAGTGCGGGCTCGATCAGTCGACGCTCTATTGACTATGCCACGGCTCGCGATACATAATTTTAGTAAAGGAGACTGGTGTGGTGGTTATGGAAGTTATTCTAATGCTCGGCATATCAATAGGCTACTAACCATCCAAAATCTTGCCAGGGTCCATCATTATCATTTACAATTATTACTGTCAGGGTGTCAAAACGGAAGCAATTTTGTTTGAAGACGAATGTATATGAGAAGGAATACAAGAAAAATAATATGAAATAGCATTGTTTTGGCCATTTTATCACTTTCAAAGACATAATTTTAAACATAAACAAAATGTTTGATGTTTTACATATACAATGATAAAAGACTAAAAAGAAAGGATTCGGCTTTCGTTTGACAGTTGACACCCTGATTACTGTATCTACCCGTTGATCTTGGATAGCTTCATTGAGTAACTGAAAGCTTTGAATGGGCTCGATGAGTACCTGTTTATCATTTCAAGCCATTTATCACATTACTTAAACAGTGTCCCTATCTGTGAGTGCATCTATTGTCACACATATTGAAGGGCTACATTACTCGAGACACAATCAGTAACTACATCCTGTTTCTTTTCAACAAACGGTAAATTGCAACGTTCCCATCAAGATTTATCAGTTAGTTTGAAGATTTTGTAGTGAAATTTGGTGCTGATTATATAAACTTGATCTAAATATGATGCTGAGATAGGCCTATAGTAGTTTCATATTTTTCCATTAAGTATCGAGAAATTAGCTGCTAAGGGATTCAGTTTACCGTCAGATGAAATGAAACCGAATATAATAATATATACAGGCAAGTTGACCCGATATATTTTGTTTTGATAAGGAAAGGCGACACTTCTGTCATTACTATTTACTATCAATATTGACATTATTTTTTATGAAACTGGTAGAGGTAACAAAATAATTAACAAATAAGCTGTGAATTAAATAAGTCCGTATTATTACCAATCAAAATCACAGACCCATCTTCATGTGCATCTACTCTAAATTTGAAAAAATCCCTATTTACTTGTTATTTAAAAAGTAATCATAGTAAATATAATATCCTATACTTAGTGTTATTAAAGCCTAGTGAGTTAATTGCTCAATAGGTGGCGTTCTGAGAGTGAGGGTCCGAGTCTGAGGGATGAGACAGTAAAGCACAAAGGTGAAGCAGCTTCAAAGATAGGGCTGCTTCGAGTCGTGAGTGGATCTCTAAGTGCTTCACATGTTTCACTCCCTAGGCTGGAACAAGACCTCACGGGCTTCACCGTGTTGAGCGGTTGGATGTAGCCTACACTGTACAAGCTCTCAGCCTATGCCCGAGAGGGAGAAGAGTACTTGGAATATAGAAACAACAACAAATATAGTAAACACTAAAGCATTATACTGGACAGGGATTTCTACTCCACTGGAGGTACTTAGATATTAGAACAGAAACTTGTAGCCTATAGCATAAAGTTTATTTGAGTTTATTAACCTATAAACGGCGAGCAGGGAGTATTGAACTCGATGCCCCTGGGCGAGCATATAGGCTCCATTCAGGCCTATAATCGTCATTTTACGATAAATATCGTTATTACTTATTCATATGAGCCTATTTTACCTTCACTATGAAGATAGTAACCTGTAACAACAATAAAACAAGTGAAAATATAATTTTTCTGGTCAAAATCGCGAATATACATGGACCAGCCCATTCATGAATTATGGAGCAAATTGAGGCAACCCCTCCCTCCACGAGGCCTCAAGCCACACTGAGCCTACTCACACACACTCTCGGTTATGTAACACACCCGCTAGGCACGTAAGCACATCCTCCACACAGTTTGCTAATGTTAGCACAAAAATATACCAACGAATTAGGGAATAACAGGGAAAATAGGTGATAATTGAAGGGGGAGGGGAAAGGGAGGAAGGAGGGGATGTGGAAGAGTGATATGAGGTATAGGGGGGGAAAAAAAAAAAAAATGTAGTGCTACTGGAGCCGTTTAAATGTTTTTTTAGGCCTCCCTCTTAAGAGCTTTGCCACCCTCGCCCAGTAAAACTTCTTATGAGCTTTCTTGCCGTTGCCGGGTTAATAAGATAAAGTAATCATGAGCTCACACACACCTTTCATGTGTTAGCCTCAGTTCACCTAGCTGTAAATAGGTACCTGGAATAAGTGGACGACGTTGTGACGTCCCATCTGGGGTTGGCAAATATGGTACAAGGCGAGATGGGTATCATATGGTTCACCTAAGCTGATGGCTACCTAAGCCTTCGGGCGAGACGGTACCGTCTATAGTGAGAATGGTACCATACAGATCCACCCTAAGCCTTCGTTTCCAATGTCGCCAATTGGCTAAATACAGACTACACACACATCCACAGCCATTCCAACAGTACATAAAATACTTAACATGCATTTCACGCAATACATTCCCAGTTAAGGAGGCGCGATAATAATGAGCTTAGCTCGCATTGCGTGGATTCCCCTTGACGAACAAGTAACTGAGTAACCTAGATGTGTGTGATTTTGTGTTTTGTTTTTGTTTATTTTTTGTTGTGTTGTGTTGTCCGTTTGGGCTCTGTCTCAAGTTAGCCACCCCCAATAAAATAAAATAAAATGGGGTATGTGCCAGAATATATAGATAGATAGAATCATAAGATAAGTAAACATAACAATACAATGTTTCTTACAGTTTCTTACAGTAGATCCTCTGGAAAAAGGCAAACTATGCCTGTGTATCCAGCTCAGTACCAGTACTTGCACTGCTGCGGTCGTTCACGGTGTTGGCGGCGGCGGTAGCAGACGCAACATTTTTACTATTCTGTATTTTTGTTTTATAATCAAACTTCAAATCTTGTCTTCCCCATGCTTTATCAAGATTACTTTCAAACTCCCTTATTGATTTGGAATCGACTACATACTGGGGCAGTGCGTTCCACTCATTTACCACTCTATCACAAAATGAGTTCTTTGCCTTCTCAAGCCTATTTCTTTCTTTGTAAATTTTCTTAGAGTGTCCTCTCGTTCTTGTTCCCTCCCGCATCAAGAAGATATCTTCACACACATCCTCATCGTACTTTCCTGACACTATCTTAAAAGTCTCTTATCATATCCCCTCTCTTTCTCCTATATGCCAGTGTCGGAAGCCCCAGTGTCCTCAACCTCTGCTCATAGCCTGCGTTCTTCAACGTTGGTACCAGCTTGCTAGCTCTCCTCTGCACTTTCTCCACTGCTTCTATATCCTTTACCATATATGGAGCCCACACCTGGTTCGCATATTCCAGGTGCGGCCTAACCAGCGCTGTATAGAGATTCCTGAAGATTTCTTCGTCAAGTGACACAAATGTCCTCCTTATCAGCCCTACAATTCTATTGGCTTTGTTTATCTTTTCTGCTAAATGTTCTGAGAAATTTAACTTATTGTCTATCACTACGCCTATATCCTTTTCTGCATTCACTTCATACATACTGTATCCTACCTTGTCTATCTTGCTGGTCCCAATCCGCATGTACTTGCATTTTTTTGGATGAAAAGGCATTAACCAATGCTCAGACCATCCCTTCATGCCCTCCACATCTCCTTGAAGCAAACCCATATCTTCCTTACTCCTCACTCTTCTATTCCTTAGTGTCATCCGCATACAGGTATACCTCACTTAGATTAGTTATAACTTCAGGCAAGTCGTTGATAAATATAACGAACAGCAGTGGTCCCAACACAGATCCCTGAGGTACCCCACTTGTAATTTCCCTCCACCCCGAGCCTATTCCATTCACCAGTACCCTCTGTCTCCGATCTTTCAGGAAGGCTTCTATCCATTTCACACATTTCTCCCCTATATTATAGCTTCTAACTTTCTCTATTAACCTTTTATGTGGGACCTTATCGAAGGCCTTCATAAAATCGCAATATACCACGTCTATTACATCACCATCTTCTAGAATTTGCATCCAATCATCTACCACCTTAATTAGCTGTAGTACCGTCGACCTCCCCGGCAAGAATCCGAACTGTCTCCCACTGAAAAGTTGGTTTGACTTCATATGATCCATTATTCCTTCTCTAATTACCGTTTCCATTAGTCTACACACAACACTTGTCAAACTGACTGGTCTATAATTCCCTGGGTCATTTCTCTTTCCCTTCTTAAATATAGCTGTTATGTTCGCATCTCTCCAGTCCATCGGGATTTGTCCTGTATTAAACGATACCTCAAATAATATTTTCAATGGCTCTACTAACATCTCCCCTCCTTCCTTTATGATTCTTGGGTGTATCCCATCCGGTCCCGGTGACTTACTTCTTTTCATTTTTTCTATAGCCCTTCTTATTCTAGCATGGGAAAACTCTTATTAGTTCTAGTGCCGGTGCCTGTTTGATGGGAATAGTAGGCACTGCATCCTCCGACTCCACTGTTAGTACCCCCCAAAGTATTTCCCCAGCACCTCTGCTTTCTCCTTATCAGTCTCCGCTCTACTCCCATCATTCAACCTCCCTACCAGCTCTGGGATCCTTACTCTTCTTGTTAACTTTTCCTGAATGTACTTCCAGAATATTTTTGGATTATCCTTCACATTTCTAGCTATCTCTCTCTCCCTCTCCTTCACCCCCCTCCTTGTTTCCCACCTTATTTTATTGTTTATTTGTCTGCGTTCCAGATCCACTTCCTTAGCCTCTATACTAGACCCCCTGTTCTTTTTTAACAATTTTAATCTTTCCCACAATCGTTTCTTCTAATCAATATCCAAAGCTTTCTTTTCATTGGCAATTCTGGGTTAGTTCTTTTCCTCAATTTTGTTTTATTCTTATATTCCCTTACTGGTACACTTTTGGATACAGCATTATCCAGTTTGACTCTAATTTTCCTCCACATTCCTTCAGCGTCTTCACCGTTCAAGTATTCCCCCCAGTCAATGTCCAAACACCGTCTCAGCAGCTCATAATCTGCTCAATCATACATGTATATTTTTCTATTGCTTCTATTATCCCTCTCTGATTTAATGTTACAACTAAAGCTTATACAGGCATGGTCACTACGACCTATAGGGCTATCCACATTAACATGTTCCACTATATCCTCTTCATTGCTAAAAATCAAATCAAGTACACTCCCCTGCGTCCCATCTCTATATCTTGTCATCTCTACAATATGTTGCGTTAAAAAACAATCTCTCAATTTCTCTATAAACTTATTTTCCAGGCTACCCTGTCCCGCTGGAGTAGTACAATTTGCCCAGTTGATCCTTGGCAAATTGATATCTCCAATCAAAATTTTATATTTGTTCTCTCTATTATCTATCTCCTCCATTGCTTTCAGTAGGTTATCATCCTCTCCCCTGCTATTATTTGGGCTTCTATATATAGAGGCAATTAGAATTGATCCTCTTACACATTTTACTTCAATACACAAATACTCACAATACTGCTGTCTCATATCCACCTCATTAACCTTGAGCTCTTTTCTTACATAAATAAACAGTCCTCTTCCAACCTCTGCTCTAATAGCATTTCTTTCATATAACTCAAAACCCTCCAAACTATATTCCACCAGTTCACTTTCAATTCTAGCATTTTTTGGTCTTACTTCCTGTAGGGCTATGACATCAGGTTTTTCCTCTTCATCCTGCAACCTACATATCAGTTCTCTTTTCTTGTCCTGGGTAAACACATCCACATTACTAAACATAATCCTTAATCCATCTACCATTCCTTCAGCAATTACACCATCCCGCTCCTCCAGTCCGTACCGTACTCCCCCGTTAGCACTACTGGGTCTGCCTCTTTGTCTCCTGTCTCTCCCTGTGACACCTCCACCCCGTTCTCCTCCTCCGTCACAACTCCCATCACATTCTCTCCCCTCCCTGATCTCCCCCTCCCTTCTACTCTTATAATCCACTTCCTCACTTTTCCGTCCCTCACTCTCCAGTAAAAATTTCTCTTATCCTCCTCATCCAACTTTCCATTATTTTCATCAGCCTTTTCTTGTAATTCCTTAATTTTTTTCCTTTGTTCTATATTCAAATCCTTCTTTAGTCTTATGTGTTTCAGTTTATCATTTGTATTTAGCCTCCAACTAAAAATTTGTCACAATCTCCGCCACTACCCTAGTTTTAAACTGTACCCTTATAGGTCTCATCTCTCCCCTTTTATATCTACCTATCCTACTGACCTTCTCCACCTGCCCTTCCCATCCATATTCATCCTCATCCACACCTTTCAAGACCTCCTTCACTGTCTCCATATCCCTCACTTTTCTCACTCCATTATCATTCATATGAATCTCTATATCGCCATACAAGATTACACCCCTATCCCTGTCCATGGCCTCCCTCACGACACTCTCCTTGTTCTTCATGACCCCTACAACTGTACTCTCAAAACTTTTTTTGGTCATATTCATTTCTTCCTTTTGCTCTTTCATAATATCCTCCAAATCCTTGACTTTTTGTTTACCTACCACCGTCCATGCAGTCGACTCCTTTACTTCCGTGAAACGTCCTTCGTATTCCTTCAGCTGCTCCTTCAATGCCATATTCTCTGCTCCCAGTTCATCTACCCTTTTCAATGCCATCTCTAGGCTCTCATTAACTGCCAAAATAGGCCTACATTCACTTCCTTCGCTAGGCCTATTCCCTTCCCCACCTGTCACACCACACATTACACACAGTGCCTTAACTTTCTCACCAATATCCCCCTTCCATTTCTCCGTATCACTCATCCACTTTTCCAAATCCTTCACATCAATACTAACCTCTTCTAACTTCTTATCCTGATGTGGCGGCGTCTACGCCGTGGGGCCACCTCCCGAGACTGCCAACCGCGGATGGCTGCCGACCCTCCACTGCCGAAGACAAAATCAACGACCAGTGGAGGAAAACCGGATGCCGGCCGCGGAGAGCAGTTTCTGGAGCCAAACCGTCGCAATCCATCCCCTGCCCCCTCCCTGGGGGCACGGGTCCTTGGAGCGGCTTCGGGCTTCGGTCGCGCCAGGAATTTCCACACCTCTCACACCACACACACACATCACACAGTTTTTCCTACACCGAGAAATGACTCTCCGGCTGTCATTTCTCGAAGACTTCTTCTAGCCGGAGACATTGAGAGCAACCCAGGACCCACGTACACATACATATGTCCAACTTGCTCAAAACCCATCACTTCGAGTCGCCATACTAAGGGTTCAGTTCTCTGCAATTCATGCGGGAACTGGACCCACTTCACCTGCACAACACTTGCCTCCAAGAAACACTACACAAACACTTGGACCTGTTCCTCATGCCCCTCCCTCTCCCAGTCAAATCCCTCACCTAAAATCCATCCACCTCTCCTCCCCAACCCACCTAACCTTCCCATATCATCCACTCCCCCCCCCCCCCCCCCTAAAACCCGTCCACCTCTCCTCCCTAACCCACCTAACCTTCCCATACCATCCACATCCTCAACTCAACACACCACACCCCATCCTAATCCATTCCAACCCCCATCTCCTGCTCCCCAATCCCCACCCCCACCTCACCCATCCCAACCCCCAGCCCCTCCCTTACCCTCACCCCCCCCCTCACCCCCACCCCCACCCCATCCTCGTGCAGCAGCACCCAACATACATCGTGCACATAACATTAACATTCTTCAACTGAACATAGATGGCATCAACACAAAGAAACACGAACTCTCACACTTCATCAAACAACACAACATACACATTGCCATCTTACAAGAAACAAAACTCCGCACAACACAAAAAACACCCACATTTCATAATTTCACCACCATCAGACAAGACCGGGCTGTCGGCGGGGGCGGTGGACTCATCATCCTGGTACACAAAGAAATATCATACATAGTAACCAGTGTACAAACCAAATCCCTCCTCCCCCCAAATAATAACACAACAGAAATACAGTCAATTAAAATACGCACTGGCAACAACTCCAACATAACCATCATAAACACATACATCCCTCCCCAAACATCCCCTACAGTACCAAATGAATACAGACCACACTTACAACACATCACAACACCCCACACACCCCACACATCATCCTGGGTGGTGACTTCAACGCCAAGACGTCGGCCTGGTTTGTCGACAACCCCGACACAGACAGAGGGCTGGTACTACAAAACCAAACCGATAACCTCATCATCCTTAACGACATCCATCAACATACCCATATTCCTCACCAAGCCCTCTATAACCCATCATCTCCAGACATCACCTTTTGCTCCCCAGAACTCGCCCCCACAACATCCTGGAGGGTGGTCAGAACCTTAGGCTCTGACCACCTCTCGATCATTATCACCACCAAAACCAGACTCACCCCAGCTAGCCACAAACACACATACACCAATTATAAAAGAGCTAACTGGGAAGCATTCACAAATGAGACAGAACAACACTTCACAACTCTAAACAGTACACCCATCACTAACATCAACAATGCTGTACACATACTCAAAAAAACTATCCAAAACACTGACAAGAAATACATTCCAAGAGGTAACAGAAAAAGACACAACCCCAACTTCACACCAGAAATTCAAAACCTCATCAGACAACGCGACATACTGAAACACTCCCCAGCACCCCACACACAAGACATCACACAACAAATTCAAGCACTCAACACCCAAACTAACAACAAAAACTAAATTGGAATAACTTCCTACAAACACTTGATCACAAAGCAAACTCCAAAAAACTCTACAAAACACTAAACAGCATCACACTTTCCAGCAGCAACACAACACAATCACATGCTGCAATCACAACAACAGACTCTACTCCTTCATGTAAACAACAAGCAAACACTTTCATCAATCACTTCTCACATGTCAGCCACCTAAAACCTCACAAAGACGACCGACGTGTCATCCGACGTAAGAGACAATTCCCCACAGATCCTGACTATACACCCTTCACCAATCACCAGACAAAGCATATCATCAACAATCTCAAGCACTCACCCGCCTGTGGCCTAGACAACATAAGCAACATACACCTCAGACACCTGGGACCACAAGGCATACAAGCACTCACTAACATATCAAACTACAGCTATTCACACAACACAATACCAGACATTTGGAAGCATGGTATCATCATCACATTCCCCAAATCCAACAAAGACCACACGCTACCCTCCTCGCACCGCCCCATCACACTCCTTTGCTCCCCCTCCAAAGTCATGGAACGCCTAGTATTACAACTAATTACATCTGACCTACCCCTAGCTCCAACACAACATGGCTTTAGGCCACTGCACTCCACAAACACTCTTCTCACAGACCTTACACAAAGAGCTTTCGACGGCATCAACTCAGCTAGACCACCACACAGATCACTATTAGCCACACTCGACATTAGTAAAGCCTTCGATGCCATCCCCCGCCACAACCTAACAAACAAAATCTACAACACAAACATGCACAACAACACAAAAAGGTGGCTGGCCAACTTCCTAGCAGGCAGATGTGCACACGTATCTTTTGCCGGTCAGTCATCTAAAATCAGAAACTTTCCAAACGGAGTCCCACAAGGATCCGTCCTATCGCCCACACTCTTATCTGTACATGCACGATATAACTACACCCAATACGCCCCAAATAAACTTAGCCTCCTATGCAGATGACATAACACTCACATGCACACACCATGACCCAAAAAGAGCAACAGATCTCCTTCAACCCTATCTCAACACACTACATGGCTGGTGCACTACAAACAGACTTAATCTAGCCCCAGCCAAATCCACTGCAACCCTGCTCACAAGTTGGACAGGAGAACACGAATACATCCCTCAACTCACCATAAACAACACACCCCTAACACATACACACACACCCAAAATCCTAGGAGTAACATATGATACTCATATGACATTCAAACAGCACACCACAAACATTAAAAAGAAACTGACACCCAGACTTAACGCCCTCAGGTCACTTGCTCACACAAAATTTGGACACAACAAAGAAACTACCACCACAGTATATAAACAATACATAAGATCAGTGATGGAATACGCAAGCCCAGCCTGGGCTTCTAACCTAGCTGAAACACATCATAAGACTTTACAGACTATTCAAAACAAAGCCCTGAAGATCATTACAGGCTGCACAGCTACTGCACCCACAGATCACCTACATCAAGAAACCAAAATCCTCAAAGTCAAAGACCATCTGGACATGAGAGGCACTCAATTCCTGGCAGCAGCCTCGACGAACCAAGACCACCCACTAAACTACATGGCAACACACCCACAGACACCAAGAAATATCAAAACAACACCCAGCACACGGTATCACACACAATTATTGTCCTCTCTCCCTCCCTGCCCATCCCGAACCAACTTCCAGAAGCACATCCATACTCATATCTCTCACCGATCCATCCACTCACTCACAGACAACACGCAGCTGCATGCACGACCTCCCGAAATCCATCCTTCCGAATCCTCCCTTCCTCGCGAGGACAGAGTCCACCTGGCCAGGCTGAGATGCGGACACCATCCAGCTCTCCTGAGCTATCAGAAGAGACTGGATGACTCCGTTGTCGACTCCTGCCCGGGATGTAACACAGCACCCCATACCATTAAACACATCATAGAAGACTTCATTTCACACAACCACTTACGCCAACAACACAATCTACACTCAATGAGAGCTCTGTGGGAAAGCCCGATCGTGGCCATGGCCTTCCTCAGGGACTCGGGGCTGTTCGGCCAGGCAGCTTAGGGAACAACAACAACAACAACAACAACTTCTTATCTGTGCTCTTAAATCCCCGAAAACGTTGTAACCTTCCTTCCGCCTCCGTCATACCCGAAATTCCCTCCGCCATGTTTGTTTACAAACTCAACAACTCACAACACTACCGCTGTCCCGTCACTACACACTCTTATTACCAGAGGTGGGCAGGTGCGCGCCATTTGGCGCTCTGCGATCCGGTGCGCATTACCAATATAGAGGAGCGCGGAGCGAGGAGCGGCAAAATTCTGAAATGGGAGTGCAGGCGGGGAGCGCAGCTAGAAATTCGCGCTCCTTTCTGGCGCTCCGGAGGCGATTTTTCCTGTCAACAACAGGTACAAGAACGTCATTATCGTGTACAGTCATCGTACCGTTCGTACGGTGTTACTCACGTTGTTAGTGTACTGTGATACAGTGATACTATGATAGTGACAGACTGACAGTGTTACAGTTGTTAACTTGTTATTTTTTTTTTTTTGGCTTTTGCTAACGCAAAGTAAACCTTACGGGCAAGTTACGGCTTACGAAGGGGCCTAAGGGTAAGTCTGGCAGTGGTATAGCCCGAGCCTGTCTGACTGTCTGATAGTCAAAAGACACTATAGACTTCAGCGACTTTTATCATTTTATGGTATCGATACTATCTGAATGTTACTTGAATGTATGGGTGGGAGGGTGGTTTGGGGGATGATGGGGGGAAGGTAGAAGCGTAATTGACTCGTGTTACAAATATGAAGCCGATTGGTGAGGTAGTTTCGCCACCACAGATTTTATTTGTTTTCCTTTTCTTCGTACGGATACCCTGGAAGTGGGTTGTGGGAGGCAGTTGGGGGTGTGGTGGAGGGAAGGCATAAGGGTAAGGCACTTGTCACACAAATATGGAACCGATTGGTGCAATCGTTTCGCCGCCACAGATTTTCTTTTTTTTTCCTTGTGAGGCGACCGATAGTCAGCGAGTGGGTGGGAGGAGGGGTTTGGGGTAGTGGTGGTGCCGTGGTGGGTATGCAGAAGGGTAAGGTACATGTGGTAAAAAAATAAAAATATGAAAGCCATAGGTGCAGTCGTTTCGCTGCTACGATTTTTTTTCGGCGAGTCAGTATATAATTATATACGGACCTGGCACTGGGCGTGACAACTGACAAGACCCTAGTCCCGGCCGTATATATATAATTATTATAAATTATATACCGTCGGACCTGGCAGTTTCGGACCTAGTTTCTCAGTTTGGACAGTTTCTGTAATTCTTTATGTCATATCATAGATATCAATGGACAGTCACAATGTCACAAACTCACAATGATATCAATCATATCATATCATTGACATTTGCAATGATATCAATCATATCATAGCATTGACATTTGATTCATTGATATGACATAAAGAATAACAGAAACTGAGAAAGTGAGAAACTTAAACAGTTAAACTTCAGAAAGACACCATGACTTGAGGTTTTTTGAATGTTTTGAATTCTTGGAATTTAGTGAAGTGAAAGACAAAGGACAAAGTGAAGGACAAAGGTAAATAATTAAATAACTTCTAGAAGCTGTTTCGTTTGTTTTGTTTTTTATATACCTATTTTTGGGAGCTTGGAGCGCAGGAGCGCGGAGCGGGAAGAGCATCGGGTCTGCTGACAAAAGGAGCGCGTGAGCGCTGCCGCATTACCTTATGTCTGATGAGCGCGGAGCGCTGCCGCATTACCGGTCCCACCGGAGCGCGCCCACCTCTGCTTATTACACAATATATCACCCCTCCACCACACCAATATATCCTCCAAACACTTCACTAAATCCTTCCTCTTCTTGCTAGCCCCGTATGCACTCGATATTCCGTGAATTAATTGTCCATTCCCATAACATATGCCGGAGCCTCAAAACTTGCGTCCGCCTTCCGCCATGGTGTGCCGCCAAATCCGCCAAATCAATGTGTTGAGTAAAGATGGGACTATGGATGAAGAAGTGTGGGAGAGGGTACAACAGGGGAAGAGGGTTGTAGGAACGCTAAGAGCAGTAACAAGAAATAGGGTGGTCAGTATGGAAGTGAAGAAGTCCTTGCATGACAGTGTGGTAATCCCGACACTGACTTACGGAAGCGAAGCATGGACGTTGGTTGAGAGACTCCGACCAAGAGTGAGAGCAGTAGAAATGAAGTACTTAAGGAGTGCGTGCGGAGTTACATGGAGGGATAGACAGACTAATGAGGAAGTAAGAAGGAGGTGTGGTGTGGAGGTAGATGTGCTGGAAAGTGTGAAAAGGAACAACTTGAGATGGTTCGGCCATATGGAACGTATGGAAAGCGAGAGAATGACTAAGAGGGTGTACGAGAGCGAGGTGGAGGGACAGAGAGGGAGAGGTAGACCGAATGAGAGGTGGAAGGATGGAGTGAGGAAGTACATGAACGAAGGCGGTGCTGGTTGGGGGAGGGGTGTCGACTGACTGGGGAGAGAGGTGCATGGGGGTGGTTCGTTCGTGGCCACCCCTTCGGGGATCACGGCGTCAGGCAATAGATAGATAGATAGATAGAACAATACAATAAGAATACACTTCTTGCAATAGATAGAATAGAACCTGCTGGAGATTTGGATCTCGGGGAGTGAATTGAGTTAGATGAGTGTTTGTTATATTTGTGAGCGGGTATTGTGGGGAGGCGATATTATGGTAACTGAAGTATAATTTGATATATATCTCGACAGGCACTGGCGGATTTGGCCAACGGAAGTCTGAGATATAAGTATACGAGACAACAGGCAAAGGCAGTGTGTGGATTGTGCTATCTTTTACGTTAAGTAGGGATCCCGAGTAAAAGGAACAAGCCACTATGGTAACTCCATATTTAAACTCCATAGGTTTCCCTGGGATGGCAGGTAAAGGTTTGATGAGGGGCTTGACTTTGATATGTGAACAATGGAAGTTAAAGGGAAAGGTCCAGGATAGGCCTCACTGTGGCTTATAGTTTTTTCTTCCTTTCTTCTCATCACAGGCTGGCAGGTGTAGCTGGCTACTTATGATAGATAATTGGTGAGTTTTATTCAGGACAGGTAGGTACCTAACTTGCCTCAGGACAGGTATCCACGAAGTATAACTCAAGATAGGTAATCGGTGAGAGTAGTTCAGGACAGGTAGCCACTGAACGTGCCTCAGGACAGGTATCCGCTTAGTATGACTCATGATAAGTAGCCTAGTCGGTGAGTGTACGTGGCTCAGGGCAGGTTACTGCTGAGTATGACTCAAGAGAGGTACTCGTTGAGCCAAGGTGGTGTGTGTTCCACCTATTCAAAATACGGGATTAAGCCCAAGGTGATGGTCTTGTCGGGTTGGTTGGGTCCCGAGGCTGGTTTAGCAAATAGCTGGATGCTTTGGTATATCGTACAATATCCGCCTGCCTTGCAGGTGGTGTAAGTCAGCAGAAGAAAGAAGGGTTATAACAGGGGGATATAGTGTCACATGTATGGTATATTTACTTAAACGAATAGGGAGAGATAGATAAACAAAAAAATAGGTAAGAGGCAGAGGTTAGGGAGGGACAAGGTATATGTTTGTATGTATTTACCTATTTGTATTTATTTGTGTGTGTGTGTGTGTTAGGGAGAGATTGGGGTATTGGCTATATATAATCTTCGTCTGCATTCTTATTGACTTCTTTGTTCCTTGTTGTTGTTGTTGTTGTTGTTGTTGTTGTTGTTGTTGTTGTTGTTGTTGTTGTTCCCCAAGCTGCCTGGCCGAACAGCCACAAAGCCCCGAGCACGGCCAAGGCCATAACCGAGCGCCCCCACAGAACCCTCCCTGCCGACCACAATAAAGCCTGGTTGACCGAAGCCACTCCATGGCGGGGAGCTGAGGAGGGTGCGGAAACGCCCGGGAAACCAAAGCCCCACTCAGGGCCCTGTTGTTGGTATCTATGATTGGTGATTCTTATTACTTGCATTTCCCATATTTATCTCTCCGTCTCTTGTTGGCCATGCACACAGCCCGATGTAGTTGCTCTGCCTATGTGTGGGTTTGTGGTACATGGGTGCATTGCATGAGTGACTTGCGTAAAACTTCTCTGGGCGACCTCCGAGGTAACATGACTGAGTTGAAGTTACGAAGTCAGGCATAACAGTAAATTTAAAAGTACCAAGCACAACCACTTAACCTGTCCCAGGCACTCCAGGCTGCATATTCCATCGATTCTGTAATTTTCATTAAAATTCATTACTGTACATTGTAAAGGTATTTGGATTTAATAAAGCTATAGAAGGGAATGCACTAAACCAATCTGAACATAAGAAGAAACACTTATCAGCTAAGTTTTGGATTTATTTATTTTTATTTCATGTTATTTTGCTAAATCTTCAATGTGTTATTTCCACATAGTCATTATGATAAGTTCTTTTGTCTTTATATTGTGCGGTTCCTGTTTTGATTTGTTTGTTTTGCAAGTTTTACATTTCAATAGCCTACAGATAGTATTTTATGTTTCCCTTGTCAGCTTGGCCACCTGTTCTGGGCAGCTTGGGTGATGGAGATGGGCAGGATGGTGATGGCCGACTGAAGGAGATGGTGATATCTGTGTTGAGGGACCCCGGGCTGCCTCACTTAGTCCACACCATACACAACATCATTACCAACATGTGAACAGGAAGACGCCTGTTTACTTTAAGATGAGTTGTGTTCTGTTTTGTCCTAATTATGATTGATTGAGATGGTGGCGACGGTGTTGAAAGACCCCGGGCTGTCTCTGGATCTTCTGGGCGACCTAGATGTGTGTGAATTTTCTATTTATATTTTATTTTGTTGTTTCTGTTCGGGCTCTGTTTCGAGTCTGCAACCCCCAGCTGTGGGGTATGTGCCAGAGTATATACTGTACATACATACTAGAAGGAGGCTGTAGGCACCAGCCGAACAGGGTGGTACTCCCGGGGAGTGCTATAGGTGGATGTTAAGGAAAACTGGTACTGTACTCCTGTTTCACCACCTGGCCTCCCTAGCCGATCCTCGCTGTGCCTCACATAAACAGAGGGCAACCCAGTTTGCCCTCCTAAACACCTCTCTCTTTCAATACACTACATTACAAACACTTTACATACTACACTTGCTTTTCAAAATTCTTATAGCCGTATACCAGTTCCCACGAGAGCCCAGCTCTGTAATCTCCAGATAGTGCCTCCAGAACCATAACAAAGTGGAGAGGGCTTAACACAGAGCCCTGGTGGACTTCGACGCTAACTGTAAACTCTTCACTCAGTACACCTTTCACCCTCACTGCCGTTCGTGAGTCCTCGTATTGTACTGTACATCTTTATTATCACACGCACCAGCCACTCCTGTACGCCAAGTTTTCTCATAGCCCACTGTACAATATCGGTAGAACATCTCACCCTGGCTCCTTCGGGGGCCCGAACATCTGGCGCGGCTTCGGTCAGCCAGACTCGGGACTGCTCGGCCAGACAGTCTGAGGAACTATTACAACAACATCAGTAGAACAATAAACCTTTTTAGTTTGATGGCACAAATTTTACCTATATATTGGCTATCATTAGAAAAATGTATGCAACTTAGGATGATCTGGGCATCAAATGGTTAACTGAAAGTCTGAGACAGTTTGAAGTCCATTGGTTATTTGATGTCCTTCCTAAGCTGCAAAATTTGCTAAGAGTTAGGCATGATAAAATGAAAATGAAGTCATCGTACCGGAGAGGTTGAGTCAACCAGACCACCACTCTTTGTTAATGCTACTACCAGACAATATTATTCAGTTTAGAAATTACCTACACATGCGGTTATTAAAACAAATTAATAGCTCTTTCTCAATATTTAATACAATCCCATCCATAACTGTAATCCTGGCATGGTCAATCCTCTTGAAAGAAACGGGTTATAGACTATCCCACCTAACCTTCCTAACATGGAATAGAACACAATTTGACGTAATCTGCTTGAAAGGAATAATCTATAGTCGGTTTCATTTCATCTGACGCCAAATTGAATTTCTTACCAACTGTTTTTTCGATAATTATTGAAACTACAGTATATGCAACTATAGTGTATTATTCTCCTGCATCCTATAAATACAAAGTTTTCATAATTATCTCCATACTACTTTAAACAAAAATTGTGTTACTGTAGTTGAGTAATTAACATAAGAACAATTTCAACTTAGCGTCAGATGAAATGAAACAGAGTATAGTTACTGTTATCTAGTAATGGGTGATGGGCTGGTCTATCAGAGTGAGAACTGAGCGATCTCTGCCATACCCATAGCTTACTCTGACTGTTTCTTTTACTTATACATTTTCTAGATCTCAAGTGACGGCGTTTCTTCCGTGGATTGACCTCCCAATCTACCAAGATTGGCAGCCAAAGCGTCACATTTTTCCTTTGCCCCTCAACTTTCTCTTCATAATTGCTGAGGCACACAGGGCCCTGGGTGGGGCTTTGGTTTCCCAGGCATTTCCACACCCTCCTCAGCTCCCCGCCATGGAGTGGCTTCGGTCACCCAGGCTTTATTGTGGTCAGCAGGGAGGGTTCTTAGGGGGCGCTCAGTTATGGCCTTGCTCTGGGCCTTGGGGCTGTTCGGCCAGGCAGCTTGGGGAACAATAACAACAACAACAACTGTTATCTATGTACCGGTGCAATATCAAGGCTGAACAAGACGAGTTGCAATAGTTCCAAAGGGTTACTGGACAAGGTATCAAAGTGGAGCAATTTAGTTTGAAGACTAGAATTAATATGATAAGGAATACATGAAAATTACCATGAAGTAACATTGTTTTGGCCATTTTATCACTTCCAAACACATAATTTGAACTATAAACCACAATTTTAGCTTTGCATAGACAATAATAAACACTACAAAGAAAGGATTCAGCTTTTGTTTGACACCTTGTTACTGGATAACCCAACCAGTAGACCATTTCAACCAAAGTAAAATAAGATAGCATCATACTGAAAGGGTTAAACCATGAACTGCTGGAACATTTGGAATATGAAATGCCAAGTTGAGGGAGGGCGGGGGTGGGGTGGGGGTATAATGGGGGGAAGGAGTGGAGGATGTGGTATGGAAAGATGCCACTACTTTCTATGTGTCGCCCAAATTTCAGATATTTCCCGGCACTGGCATGGTTTTTGAAGGGTTATTTTTACATGTTTAAATACTGTGGCTTCTGAGAGGACTTTTGCAGTCCATGGGTTAAGCACACTCGCAGGACACTTGGAAGAAGGGATCTAAAGGGGGGTATCACACAAGCACTATTATTGCCAACACTTTTCCAGCATACATAGAAGGCCTCTGAGTCGGACGAACCCTAAGTTTAGCGGTCAATCCTGTAAGTCCTTCAGCAAACTGGCACGGGTTGTCCTCACATGGGATAGGTCCGCTTGGGGGCATTTTGTGTATGGCCACCCTCATAAAGGGGAGTAAGGAGTCTGGCAATAGATAGATAGGTAGACTTTTCCAGCAACATTTCTGGCAGCTTTTGCACTGGTATAAGCCTGAAGGAAGATCAATTTACACTGTAGGTGACAGAATTATTTTAAAAGATTACCTCAAAGTTTGCCAAGATATTAGACGAAAGATGAGTTTATGAGACAGAATTATTTGAATATACAGCACAGTATTAGTTTAAGAGAAAATTATTATGATATGAGTTTAACAGACATAATTCTTATGATATATGAGTTTAACCCCTACTGTACCAGAGGGTATTCCTATAAATGTACCCTCCAGTACCAGGTATTATAGCCAAAATGGCTTCAGAATTAAGAGAGAATACCCTCTCACCCCGAAAGTTGGAGGAATACTGTCCCAGCTAGCTACCAAAGGCTTGGATCCAGGCTGAGAAGTGTTGCCAAGGCCTCAGAGCAGTGCGTACAAGTCACGGTACCTGGTATCGCTCGATACAGGCAGTTACAAGGACCGCATAGTACTGACGGATATCTTCCGTCGCTGGTACTGACGAGTGACTTTATTACTGACAACTGTATACCGTTGTTGGTACAGTAAGGGTTAAGAGACAGAATTATTAAGATATAGGAGTTTAACAGACAGAATTATTATGATATATGAGTTTGAGACATAATTATTAAAATACAGTATATGAGTATACCCTCCAGACTCGAATGGGTGCTCAGGAGGCCATTAGCTATTGCCACTATGAGACCCGGATGGGCTCTGAGGCACCTACGGGTTAAACCAATTAAAACCGTACTAGAGAAAGTTTTGTTGTCTTGGCGGGTCGTCCGTGTAACCAACAACAACAAGAACACGCAGCCAGCCAGTCAGCTGACTCGTGCTTGTAAGCAAGCCTAAGTAAGCTTGTATTGATTTTCCTTAGTCCCAAACGATGCATGAAAGCAGACGACTGACTTAGGAATGGTTACAATGGTGAAATATATCAGTAATCAACAATCAATTATCAATATAATCAATATTACACTGTATTACATAATACATAATAAATAATACATAATTAATAATAAATTGTTGAGCGAATATAAACAGACCGTTTATAGACTCCTAAGAGTTCCCCCGGCGGACTGCGGGAAGACTCTTAAGAGTAAGGGGGAAAAAAATCCATTTAACCTTTCCTACCCGGGCTGTCTTACCCAATGACGGTCGCCCCTACCCGGGCAAAATGGCTGAAAAACGTCTAGGCCTAGGCTACCGTATTTATGTTTATTTTCACTGCTAGAACTTTCCCACTCATCTATAATCGTAGTGCGGAGTTCAATCTGTATTTTGACGTTGAGTAGAGATCTGTAAGTCAACTGGTTTCGGCGGGTGCCCAACCCCGAAAAGGGTTGAAATAGGGGAGCTATCCCCCCGCCAAAGGCGGCTTTCTAGGGCCTTTCCTAGCTGATGCTGAGAGGATTGGGTTCTAGTCATGTGGTGATGGGCTGGTCTATCAGAGTGAGAACTGAGCAATCTCTGCCATACCCATAGCTTACTCTGACTGTTCCTTTTGCTTATATATTTTCTAGATCTCAGGTGACGGCATCTCTAACGTGGATTGACCTCCCAATCTACCAAGATTGGAAGCCAAAGCGTCACATTTTTCCCTTGCCCCTCAACTTTCTCTTCATAATTGCTGAGGGATACAGGGCCCTGGGTGGGGCTTTGGTTTCCCGGGCATTTCCGCACCCTCCTCAGCTCCCCGCCATGGAGTGGCTTCGGTCACCCAGGCTTTATTGTGGTCGGCGGGGAGGGTTCTGTGGGGGCGCTCGGTTATGGCCTTGGCCTTGCTCAGGGCCTTGGGGCTGTTCGGCCAGGCAGCTTGGGGAACAACAACAACAACAACAACAACTGGTTCAGTTGTGATGACGATTTCAGTGGAGCCAATATTGCAGAGATGTTGCCAATATGGGGGCTTTTCAGACACTAATTTCATCTGACGTCAGAACAATAACATTGAAGAGTCTTCTTCTTGTTTTCGGAGGTGCGGTGACGCAACGCTTGGGTTTGTTGACATACGTCGTACGTACGGCGTTCAGACAGAGCTTAATTAGGCTATTAAGCTGCTGCCTTAGGTAAGGCATACCGGGTAGCGGCCCTTCTTTCGAGCTGTCCTTACCTAAGGCAGACCGGGTAGGAAGGGTTATTAACCCTCGTCTAGCGGGCCCTCTGTGGCCGTTTTGGGCCTTTTCAGGCCATTCTGACAGCTATATCAACCATCAGTATGAAAGGAACTGTATTGCGTCGAAAACTAGGTGGAAATCGCTACACAATGACGTAAGATACAGCTACGTAGCACTCGTGGAGCACTGACAGTGTTACCTCGAAGATGGAAGTTTAGCAGATTTTGCTACCTTGCTCACTTTTAGCGAACTATTGGTTACACTGTGATCCTCTCGCGCGGTGGGGGAACTGGAGTTAGTGTGGGCCGGGAGGCCACAGATGTCGGACGTATGGATCATTACTATCCCACTCATTTTCACTCGATTTCCACCCTTTTTTCACCCGTTTTTTGCCTGTTTTTTTCAACTCGACTTAAGTCGTGAGCCGCTCTTTAAGGGTTAAAACACCAAAAAAAAAAAAAAAAAAAAAAATTTTTGCCCCTGGGCCATGCCAAATATCACTCCTCCACCTCCCCTCCTTCCTCACTTTCCTCCCCTCCTTCAGTTATTACCTATTTTCCCTGTTATTCCCTTATTCTGTGGTCTATTTTTGTGCTAACATTAGCAAGTTGGTAGCAGGGCGTTGTCATCACTGTTACCAAGCGTGGGAAAGAGCGAGAGAGATACTATTGCGGAACAGTGTCTCTCCAGACAAGGGAAGGGGTGGAGGGCAGGGAGGTTGCCTCAGACATACATTATGTAACTCCCGGCCTGTATCGCCGATTTTGACCATCCAAACACTGTTTCCACTTGTTTTATTGTTGTAACAGGTTAATACCTTTATAATCAACCTATAATAGGTGCATATGGATAAGTATTAATGCTATTTATGGTAAAATAAAGATGTTAGTGATGGGAACAGCTCAAATACGTCAGCACAGGAGTGTGGTGTCTCATACCCCCCATGCGCACTTCTTAGGTTAAGATAGAATTATTATATTACTGTACTGTATATGAATTTAACCTCTCCGGGTGGTCGGGGGCCGGGGGAGTGCAGGAGGGACCTTGGTGACCCTGGTCTCTGGGTCTTCTCCTGGATAGCGGCTCGCTTGGTGTAGTGACTAGCGTCTCGGACTTCCACCCAGAAGGCCCGGGTTCGCGCCCACACTCGGCGCATTAAAGATTTTTCACAAGCACTGAGTCGTTACCATCCCTCATGAGCAAAGGGATGGGGTAGTAGTACAGGACCCCAATGGAAATACGCCTAATCGGCCTTATTGAGCTATCCTTAGCTAGCTTAGCATGCGCTAGCTTTAAGAACTATTATTTTTATTATTATTATAACCTAGATGTGTGTGAATTTGTATTTTGTTTTTGTGTGTACATTGTTTTTTGTTATGTTGTCCCTATTCGGGCTCTGTCTTGAGGCCCCCCCTCCCACACACACAAAAAAAAAAAGTTAAAGTGGGGATTGGGCCTGAGTATATACGTACATACATACACATACGAGTTTAACAGACATAATTATTATGATATACCCGGTACAAATTTAACAGACACAATTATTATGATATAGGAGTTTAAGAGACATAATTATTATATATGAGTTTAAGAGACTGAATTATTTTGATATAGGAGTTTAAGAGACAGAATTATTAGGTTATTTGAGTTTAACCCACTGGACCCAAAGCGATATAATAAAAAAAAAATCTCCAGGACCAGACACTTGTCAATTATTTGTTTTCTCTGAAAACACATGGGATAGGTTAGTAATGAAGGAAACAACATAAAACCACTCACTTAGGTCATTTAGGGATCCTGGGGGGCGAGGGAAAGTCACAATTAACGTGAGGTGATGGGTAGGCAATATACTGGAAAATCACTCCTGCGCGCGCCCACACGCACGCGGCTGGACTTGGAGGGTTGCCAACCATCTGTATTGTTCCGTGGGATCTTAATGTGGTTCCCATACAAATCTGAACCCTCTAGGTGCCATAGGACAAGAGTAATTAAGGCGGACTTAACCGTTGCGTCGCTGGTACTGTGTGTTGTTGTTGTTCCCCAGACTTCCTGGGCAAACAGCCCCAAGGCCCCGAGGAAGGCCAAGGCCATAACCGAGCACCCCCACAGAACCCTCCCTGCCTACCACAATAAAGCCTGGGTAAACTAAGCCACTCCATGGCGGGGAGCTGAGGAGGGTGCGGAAACGCCCGGGAAACCAAAGCCCCACCCAGGGCCCTGTGCCCCTCAGCAATTATGAAGAGAAAGTTGAGGGGCAAAGGAAAAATGTGACACTTTGGCTTCCAATCTTGGTAGATTGGGAGGTCAATCCACGATAGAGACGCCATCACTTGAGATCTGGAAAATATATAAGTAAAAGGAACAGTCAGAGTAAGCTATGGGTATGGCAGAGATCGCTCAGTTCTCACTCTGATAGACCAGCCCATCACCACATGACTAGAACCCAATCCTCTCAGCATCAGCTAGGAAAGGCCCTAGAAAGCCACCTTTGGCGGGGGGGATAGCTCCCCTATTTTAATCCCTTTCGGGGTACTGTGTGTTACATACATAGGCAACGCATAACGTGCATCCTTGGGGTCGAAAGGGTTAACAGAATTATTATGATATAGGAGTTTAAGAGACAGAACTATTAGGATATACGAGTTTAAGAGACAACTATTATGAAAGTTTTAGCTCATTGAAGCCAGCCCAGTGATCGCGATAAAAGTTGAGATAAAAGTGCTTGTGTGATACCGGCTTAACTCTTTCCAAAAATATAATCTAAAATAAAATTAAAATGTAAAACTTGCAAACTAAACAAACCAAAATTGGGACAAGGACAATATAAAGTCAACTTAAATTATCAAAATCGCTATGTGGAAACAACGCTTACTAAAATGAAAATTATTTAATAAAAGAACACAATCCACCACATAGGGTGTACATTACTACATGAGCAAGTTAAGTTAAAAGGTAAACTTGCATCAGAGTATACGAACACTTGATAATATTTGTACACAGACTATCTTGAATATATAAACAAGAAGCTATCCATGCCATAGCATAAGAGTAATTCAATATACAAGATATTTTCATTTATATAGACACTTTTCCTCACACAATATGGTGAGAGAAAGAGTATTCATTATCACATTCAACCAGTCACTTTCACTAAGAAAACTAACCCAGTCTACACTTTTGAGTAATAATTATTATTCTATATAACCACATGCTCTCTACATTGAAGAACAACATAAATCATATTTTGCCTTTCTCCAGTCATTATATCAAATTTTCCCCCTTGCCACATGACTCGTTGCCGCCGTTTGGGGGCTTCCGGGCTTGTAGGTGGGGCGGCCAAGGTTCTTGGCCGCTCTCCCTATCACCTCCAACTAATTTTGTCATGTCCTTTTCTTTCTCCTCCTTTCTAGTTTTCGTTTTTCCCTCTTCCGCTTTCTCCTGGGGCTGCCATCCGAGGCCGGTCTCCCACCCTTGAACTTTTGTGGTCCCGTCCCTCCCTTCCCTTCCGGTTGACTTCCCTGTTTGCTTCCTTCCTTTCTCTTTAACTGCTTCGGAGGTTCTAGTTTCCTTAGGGCTTCGCCTTGGTGTCTCTGATCACTGCTGAGTTGGCAGAGTCCACCTGGCGACAGGTGCTGCCGGCCAGGGCTCGCAAGGCTCGTTGCTGGAGGATAGGCACTATAGGGTTGCTTTGGGGTTTCTGACTCTCTTCTCTCTTCCCAGTGAGTGTGTCAGGTGACTACGCCGGCCCCGTTCTCCGTGGGACAAAGCTGCAGGACAAATGCCCGGGTTGTACAAGGTCCCTAGCTCAAAGCCGAGACCTGTCCCATCTCAATTGGCCGCATTCTGGGTTTCGTGGCCCTGCGGAGGTCTTTCTCCCTTTCGTTGCCAGGGGCACCTGGTAACCGCAGTATCTTCTTCCATGCTTTACCCCCTTTTCTCTTGCTATGGTGACGACTTATGCTTTTTTCCCTGTTCTTCCCTGTTTATGGCTTCTGCTTTAGTGGTTCCGGTGAGTGAGCCCCTTGTGGCATGCAGCCTGCCACTTGGGGGTCTGTTGTCTGGCTGTCAGTCCGGTTCACCGCGGGAGCACGGTGAGTCGGGGATGGTTTTGGGTGCTCTCGACCGGCCCGCTGAACTATCCCTCGGTCGTCGCTCGTCCCTCTCGTCCATTACCGTTCCGAATCCTTCTCCTACCCTTCCGTCTTCGTCACGTCTTTCTCCGCCCTCCACTACCCAGGATTTCATCTCCTCTCCTGTAGTTATTTCTGCGTCTTCCTCTTCTTCCTCTTCTCCCTCTAGTCTTGTCACCCTCGACCCTTTTCTGCCCTCCCTCCCTCGTTCTCTTTCCTCTTCTTCTCCAGTTTCGTCCTCTTCTCGTCCTCGCTCCTCCCTATGTCCTCTCTCTTTGCACCTCCTTCCTTTACTAAGTTTTTCTCCATCCCTGCTTCTGCGCCTCTAGCCGGTGATGACCTCCTCTTCCACCTGCGTCTCCTTCAACAGGTGGGAAAGGACGTCACCTTCCACTCCCGCCATGATGCCTCCCGTCTTGTTACCGTCCAAAACGAACTTCAGGCTACTGCCATGTCCTCTTTCGTCGATTGTTCTGGCACCCCCATCCCGGCTCAAAAAGATCAACGACTCAACTCCTGTACAGGGACTGTCCTGATCCCCGCTTCCATCCGTCTCGGGGGTCGTCCTTTCGCGGATTGCACCGACCTCGTCAAGGACATCGTTGTCGCTCAAGACCACAAGGTTGTTAGTGTGGTGTGCTACACTATCCCTCCTCGCGACCTTCGCCGCCATCCCGCTAACATTGCCAAGATCTCTTTTGATGGACTTTCCCTTCCTGCCCATGTTATTGTCGGTGGTACTCGCCTCCCCGTGACTGCGTCTCTTCCCCGTCCACTCCAGTGTCGCAGCTGCTGGCGTTTCGGCCACCCGGCTAAGTTCTGCCGTACAGCCGCTGAGAGCCCACTCTGCCCGCGCTGTGCGCAGTCCGGACATGCCGTTGGCGAATGTCAGTCAACGTCCCAGTTCTGCCTTAATTGCCGCGGGTCTCATTCGGCCGACTCTAAGATTTGCCCCGTTCATCTGTTCGAGTCTGAGGTTGCTGTCCTCAAAGCGAGACACGGCCTTACGCTCACCGCAGCCCGCCAAGAGGCTCGTCGCTTGGGCTTCACCCCTCAGTCATTTTCCAAGACTCTGTCTCCTCCCTCCTCTTCTTTGCCTCCCTCTACCACGCCCCCCCCCCTTTTTCTGGTTCCTCGGTTCCTTCCACCGCCTCCGCTCCCTCCGTCCCCCCGGTCGCACCAGTTTCGTCATCTGCCTCCCTTCCTTCTACCGGTGCTTCTCCTGGATTTTCTCCTTCCTCCTCTTCAGTCTCCTCCGTTCGTCCTTCCGTCTCTTCCTTTTCTGTCCCTTTGTCTAACACTTTCTCTGTTCTCAGTCCTTCTCCTACTTCTGCCCCTTCCTCTTGCTCTCTTCCTTGTTCCTCCTCTTCTAGTCTCCCTCCACGCTCTCACCGTTCCAAGCCTCCCCCCCGTTCTCCGTCATCTTCCTCTTCTAGTCGCCCCAAATCTCCTACTCGCTCTAAACTTCCCTTCTCCTCTACCAAACGGGCTCCTGTGCTCCGTTCTTCCTCGCCCGCTTCCTCTTTTAAACGTAAGGGTGGTCTCCGTGATGTGCGGTGCTCAAGTCCCTGCGAGAAGAAGAAGAAGTCGCCTCCTTCTCCTTCTGTTTCCCTTTCTCCTCTCTCCGTCCAGTCTCCTCCTCCTCCCGTCCCTGCATCCCTAGATTTCTCCTACGAAACCCTACCTCAGATTGACGAATTTATCCGTTCTTCCCACCCACCACCTTCTACTGTTCACGCCGAAGTTCATCCTACCCCCTCTTCTCTCCCCCCTACCCCTCTCCCGCCTTCCCCTCTCCCGCCTTCCCCTGCCCCGTCCTCTTCCTCCACTCCCCCTTCTGGCTTTCCTCCGGGCCCTCCTCCTCTTCCTCCTCCTGACCCTCCCCCTCTTCCTTCTCCTGCCCTTACCCCCTCCTTCTCTTCCCACCCGCCGTCCGTCCTTCCTCCCTCTTCCGGCCCTCCTCCTTCCTCTCCTCTTTCTCTGTTAGACCTCCCTATGCCCCCCGGTTTCCAGTCTTCCCCTTCAACGTCTTCTCCAATTCCTGCTCTTATTTCCCATCGTTAGCCTCTCTTGGCTATATTTTCCACCCACGGTGTTACCTGTATTTTGTAAATATGTTGTATATAGTGTACGTCTTTTCTTCCCTCTTGTACGCGTCTTCTTTTTAATCTTTTTTGTCTTTATAATGTCCATTTTACAATGGAACATTCGTAGTTTTGCAGCACATCGTGTTGATCTTCGTTACCTTATCTCTAGGTTTAGCCCACTTGTTATTAGTTTACAAGAATCGCGTTTATCTAATGCCCCCTCCCCAATTCCTTTTTACTCCTATATAAGTTCTCCCCATTCCCAGTATGCGACTTGCCTCCTCGTACATCTTGATGTCCCAGTGTCTCAGTTAACTATCCGTACCGCTCTTAAATGCACGCTTGCCAGAGTGTTCCTTTCCCGCTGGCTTACAGTAGTTTCCATATACCTTTCCCCCTCGATCCCGCTCGATGTTCCAGAATTAAACAGGATCCTTTCTCTATTACCTCCACCTTTCCTCCTTTTAGGGGATTTTAATTGCAGGCATTCCCTGTGGGGTGACTCTACCGTTAATACACGGGGTCGTTCCCTTGAGGCTCTGATTCGTACACACGATTTATTTCTTTTAAACACTGGTTCCTCTACGCATTTTGATAGCGGCACCCGTACCTTCTCATGTATTGACTTGTCTCTGTGTTCCCCTACACTATCCTTGGATTTTACTTGGAAGGTCTTTAATGATTACTGTGCGACTGACCACTTCCCGATTGTCCTCTCCCCTACGTCTTACTCCCCAGTGCCACGCCCTCCCCGTTGGTGTTTCGATCGTGCCGACTGGACATCTTTCGCTGATCTCGCCGTTCCGTCTAATCCGACCCCTGCTTTCCCGGACCCTGATGCCATGCTTACCAGTTTCCTGATGTTTGTGCTCCATGCTGCCTATACTTGTATTCCACGCACCACTCGGAGTATGTCTTCTAAGTGTGTACCGTGGTGGACTGCTCAGTGCACTTCGGCTTTACGCAATAAAAGAGCCAAGTGGAAGAGTTTCCGTCGGAAAAAAGGCTCTCCATATGAGCGGGATGCGTATACTCTTTTCAAACAGGCTAATGCCGTCTTCCGTCGTACAATCCGCTCTGCTAAAAAATCTAGCTGGATGTCGTATGCCTCTACTATCAACGCAGATACACCTGTTCCGCAAGTCTGGGCTCGCGTCAGGAAGATTGCAGGGAAACATGCGCCTACGCCGGCCCCTGTCCTCCATACCAACACTGGCATTGTGGGCGATCCGTCTCTGGTGGCCAATATGTTGGGACAACATTTCAGTGATGTTAGCACTGGCTCCCATCTCCCGCCCTCCTTCCAGATGCATAAACGCCGTTCTGAACTTAGGCGACTTGACTTCGCCTTATCATCTGATCAGTTTTTCAATGCCCCCTTCTCCCGGGCTGAGCTTGAGTCTAGCCTGGGAGCCTGTAAGGATACATGTGAAGGCCCTGACGGTGTCCATTACTTGATGCTGAAGCACTTATCTCCACCTGCGCTTGGCTTTCTCTTGTCCATCTACAACCGTCTGTGGTCCACAGGCTTTTTTCCGGCTGGGTGGAGACATGCCATCCTTCTCCCATTCCTTAAGCCGGGTAAGTCGGGCCATGCACCAGCAGATTACCGTCCCATTGCCCTGGTCAGTTGTGTCGGCAAATTATTAGAACGCATGGTTCACTCCCGCTTAATGTGGCTCCTGGAATCAAGAAGCATCCTGTCACCTTTTCAATATGGCTTTCGCAAGGGCCGTAGTACTTTGGACCCATTATTGAGATTGGCGACTTCTATCCGCGATGCCTTTTCGGACACTAAGTCGGTTTTAGCTGTATTCTTCGATCTTGAAAAAGCGTATGATACTGCCTGGAAATACAACATCCTTCGTACCCTTTTACGTTCTGGTGTGTCTGGCAACATGGCGGTATTCTTGCAGAACTTTCTCCGTGATCGTACTTTCCGAGTCAAGCTTCAGAATACATTCTCACGAACATACCCCCAACACGACGGTGTCCCACAGGGTTGTGTTCTTAGTACCATCCTTTTTATCCTAGCTATTAACCCTCCAGCCCCGGTTATGTATTATATATATATTCCTCGAAACCCGGGTGTTTTGGCCGAAAAACGTCTAGGCTAGGCTACCGTATATTCGTTAATCAGACTGCTTCCCGCATTCCCGCGCATCCCCAAGCGTAGCTGTGTTATTTACCTGTAAAATGGCATTAACTAGAGCTCTCTAAGTCAACTGGGTGAGCTGTGATGATGATTTCATTGGAGATAACTTTATGGCCAAACCAGCCACTTTACACCACTTTTCGATACTGAACAACAACATACAGGCACACAAGAACAAGCGACGCTCTCCTTCTTGTGGCCGGAGATGCGGAGCGTCGGTCCAGCCGGCTGTTGTTTACATGCGTCGGACCGACGCCTCGCACAGCAAGCTCACAGGCTGTGACGTCATGGGTGCATAAGAGGCCTTCCGGGTACCTGTTACATGCTTTTTTATGGGCGTACAAGAGGGCATCCGGGAACCAAGGGTTAATGGTATTATTTCTTCCCTCCCTCTTGGTGTCCGTGCTTCTTTGTATGTGGACGACTTCGCTATTTACGCTGTGGATTTGGATATCGCTGCCCTACAACATCTCATGCAGCGGGCCATTGATGCAGCTGCGCAGTGGGCTACGGCCCATGGTTTTCGGTTTTCGCCCTCGAAATCTTGTGCCGTCGTCTTCACAAAACGCCATACAGTCCCGCATCCTGTTCTTACGTTGTATAACCGCCCTCTGCCTTACAGGTCCTCAGCTCCATTCTTGGGTCTCATTTTCGATACTCGGTTGACATGGTACCCGCACATTACTTCGTTACTGACCTCCACCACCCGACGGCTTCAACTCTTACAAACCCTTAGCCACTTGTCTTGGGGTGCGGACCGGACGACTCTTCTGCGCCTCCATACAACGCTTATTCTCTCCAAGATCGATTATGGCTGCCAGGTATATGCCTCCGCTGCGCGTACAAACCTTAAGCGCCTAGACTCCCTTCACCATCACGGTCTGCGCTTGTCGCTAGGGGCTTTTCGCTCTACTCCGGTTATTAGCCTTTATGCTGAGTCGGGTGTCCCACCGCTATCATCCAGGCGGGATAAACTGACCCTTCGATGTCATCTTCGCCTTCTGCAACACAGTTCGGCTGGTTTTCCTCCCACGGCTTGCGGCTTAGCCCCATCAGTGTCTGCTACTTCGTTCCCCGGTCGGGTCTCTGCTTTACTGGCCTCCTTCCCTTTTCCCATTCCATCGGTGCTACCCCTCCGACAGTCGGAGTTCCCCCCATAGCTACTCCCTCGCCCTACCGTTTGTACAGCTGCCCTCCCCCCCTCTAAGGCCTCTTCAACCCCACAGTTGCTTTATGCTCAGTTTACGGAACATCTGCTACGCCACTCTTCAGCCGTTCCAGTGTACACTGATGGTTCCAAGACCTCCGCCGGTACAGGGTTTGCGGTTGTGTTCCCGGACCGGACCTTCCAACGTCACATCCAATCATGTGCTAGTGTCTTTACGGCCGAGTTATTTGCTATTTTATTTGCCCTACGTACTATTTTTTGTTCACACCTGCATACCTTTGTAATTTTTAGTGACTCCCTTAGTGCTCTTCAGAGTATTCAGTCTCTTCCCGCTGTTAACCCCTTAGTGCTGGAGATTCAAGAATGGTTGTTCCGCATCGCTACTAAATTGAAGTCCCTGTCTTTCTGTTGGGTCCCGAGTCATGTTGGTGTGCCTGGCAATGAGCGGGTTGATTTTTTCGCCCGCTCTGCTATTACCTCTCACCGACTCGTGCCACGACGTATTCCTGCATCTGATTACTTCCCGCGTGTTACTCAATTACTACGTCAGCGCTGGCAGGACGAATGGACCTCCATGAGGGTGTCTGATGTCAAACTGCGTTCTGTCAAACCTTCCGTCCTCCCTTGGAAGTCTTCCTCTCATCGCAATCGTCGATGGGAGACCGCTCTAGCCCGTCTTCGGCTCGGCCACACCAGGCTCACGCATGGTCATTTGATGTCCTGTGATGTCCCCACGCTCTGTCCTTGCTGCCATATTCCAGTGTCTGTCCAGCATCTCCTGATCGACTGTCCGCGTTTCTCCAATGCCCGACGGCAGGCATTCCCCTTCATATCCTCCCTTAATCGCCCCCTTGTCTTAGCCGATTTGCTCGGAGAGTCCCCCACTTTCTCCCTCCCACATCTTATGCGGTTTCTCCTCCATACCCGTCTCCTTCAGCTTCTTTAATTAGTGTTTCCTAGTCTTCTTCTCCTCTACTCCGTCGTGCGCCCTGCCCCACAACACCTCCGATGTTTGTTTTTTTTTCCACAAAGTTTCTTTTGGTGCCACATAGTCTTTCTAGGCTTGGTGCGAATCCCTATTTTAATAATATATCAAATTTTGTATCCTGATATTTCATTTCATTAACCTCTGAAGTGCGCACGGGGGTAATTGAAAACCTCCCCCTGTGCTGACGTATTTGAGGTGTTTCCGTCACTAAAATATTCATTGTACCATTAATAGCATTAATAATTATCCATATGCGCCTATTATGGGTTGATTATAAAGGTATTAACCTGAAACAACAATAAAACGAGTGAAAACAGCGTTTGGATGGTCAAAATCGGAGATATAGCCCGCGAGTTGTATAATGTATGGGTGAGGCAAGCTACCTTCCCGCCAATTTTCCCCAAGGCCACTGCGACACAGTCGATCGATACTCTCTCTCTCTCTCTTGCACTCGATTGCCATCAGTGATGACAACACCCTGCTTGCAACTCGCTAATGTTAGCACGAAAATATACCTCAGAATAAGGGAATAATAGGGAAAATAGGTGATAACTGAGGGATAGGAGGAAAGTGGGGAAGGAGGGGAGGTAGAGGACTGAGATTTTGCATGGCCCGGGGGCCAAACAAAAATAAAAAAATAAAAATAATATTTTTTTTTCGATGTCAAAAGTTGATTTTTAATTTTACTTACTCAGGAGAGTCTTCCCGCAGTCCGCCGGGGGAACTCTTAACCTGACAAGCGCTAAATAGACCTAGGGGCTAGGGTAGTTATTTGTGCATTTCTAGCCTTGGATTCTGACAGCATTCGTTATATTTACAATATAGAGCATTATTTGTTTTCGGTATGCTTTTATTTTACATATATGATGTATATATGAACCTTCAAGAGTGCTAAAATAAGTGGGAAAAGCATTTGGGTGGTGAAAAACGAAGATATTGGCCACCCGGTCATAATCTCAGGCGAGAGAGAGCCACAGGCAACCCTCCTCTCTCGCTGTCTGTGAGGTAACTGAGACGAGCGGGGCGGTGTGGGCCGGTGTCTGGGTGTTACATAACGATCTTTTCTGCAACCCACTTGTGCTACATTATCGCGGGAGAGAAAAATAACCGATAAATGATGATAATAAGAGGGAAAATAGGTGATAATTGAGGAGGGGAGGGAGGGGGGAATAAGGTGGGGAAGGAGGGGAGGGAGGTGGGTGAGATTTACATGGATGAGTACTGGAGGGGAATTATCTCACCTAGAGACAAATTCCTTTGTTTTGATAGGCCCTTTTTTTTTTTGGAAAGCTTTTTTTATGGTCTTGCTTCCGTGAGGCCTATCGCGTTCCCTATAGGAAGCCTTCCGTGAGGCCTATCGCGCTTGCCGGGTTAAGAGTCTTCCCGCAGCTCCCGGGTTAATACTACCTTTTGCAGTCAGAGATTTGTGTAAGTTGTTGTATATCCCTCTATTTAAATTTGGGAAAAAAATGAAAACACAAATTTAGATATACTGTAGCTAATGGTAAATAAAAAGTAATAATTTTGCATGATTAATAGTTTTATTTTAGTAAAATATGGTGGGAAGTGACTTGGTACAGTAATGCCGGATTCCTATTATCTACAACACTAGATTCCCATTACATAGGTTATCTGAATTTCTTGGACATAATACAGTAGTAATTGTAGAGTCACGGTCGAAAGTAGTGTCTTGCCTCCAAAATTTCACTCCAGCCTTGTAAGGGTTTTTGCTCAATAGGCTATGGGCTAATAGTTTTAACCCATGAACTGCAAAAAAAAAAAAAAAAAAAAATCAAGGTGAGGAGGATTGGGGTATACAGGGGAGGAGTGGAGGATGGTGGTATGGAGAGATGCCAATACTTTCTACGTGTCGCCCAATTTAGAGATATTTCCCGGCATTGGCATGGTATTTGAAGGAGTATTTTTATGTACACTTTTAAATACCATGCCTTCCGGAAGGCTTATCGAAGTTCCTGGGTTAATATCGTCCAGAATGTCAACCCTGGTTGACTCTGGTGAAGAAAAAAAAATAATAATAAATACTGTACAGTAAAATAAAAAAATCCTTAATACACATATGCAAAGATTTTATATTCAAGTTATATGCAGTGTGGCTCAGGAGTATTTGTAAAAATAAATGTGAAGGTGGTTCACGTCTTTTGTCCGTGGGTGTACACATTGGTTTGAACACATGATGGTCATATTCTCTTAAAAGATTAGGGGACGACATTTATAGTAGGTGATACAAAACGTTATTTTATGATAGAATAGAATACATTTTTGTATGATACGTTGATAAGTTTATTAACTCCCAGGCTTCGAGGATTTAAAATAAAGGCCCTCCCACCCACCTAGGAGTATTTCGCGCAAAAATAACTTGTTTATACAAGTTGTATCTCTGAACATGGTATTAATACAAAATTAAACCAAATATCATGATACACATGCCTTCATTCAACTTGAAAATTTTGAAAACTGCATCCTTCTAAATTGCTTTGTTTGATGCAATTTGTCTCCGCCCGGCCGGGGGATTGAACCCCCGATCCCTCGTGTGTGAGACGAGAGCGCTACCTACTAGGCTACGGGCTGTGTGTGTGTGTACTTACACTAGTTGTACTTACACTAGTTGTATTTGCGGGAGTGAGCATGCTCGTTAATTCCCGCCTCCTAAGATATGTTTGTCATACCGTGCTTTGAAACTATGCACTGATGGTGCAGACACAACTTCGGCTGGCAATTTGTTCCACCCACTAATCGAGTTGGTAGGAAATCTTTTACTTTTCAGATCAGATTTACTATTAAGCACTTTTAGTTTGTAGCCGTGACCTCTTGTTCTCTCACCTCTATCCCTCTCTATGAAGTTTTCTTGGTCGATTTTGTCAATACCTCTAACACATTTGTATATCTGAATTTGCTGTCCTCGTTTCCTTCTCTGTTCCAGTGTAGGTAGATTCAATCTCTCGAGCCTCTCCTGGTACTCCAAATTTTCCAAACCTGGGATCATCCTCGTAGCTGCTCTCTGTACCCTCTCAATTTTGTGGATATGTTTCTTCATGTGAGGGGACCACACTACAGATGCATATTCCATCCTGGGTCTTATTATTGCCGTTATTATTTGTTTCATGGTGTTTTCATTAAGATAATTGAAAGACATCCTGATATTTGCCAATAGTGCTAGTGATTCTCTCACTATCTTATTTACGTGGCTTTCTGGAGACATGTTATCCTTAAATTCTATCCCCAAGTCTTTTTCTTTTTCTGCTTTGGGAATCACTTCGTTTCCTAGTTTATAATCTTTTCTAGGTCTGTACTTGCTTTTACCCATTTCTAGAGTCTTACATTTCCCTGCATTGAACTCCATATTCCATTTGATGCTCCATTCATGGATCTTTTGCAAATCTGCTTGGAGCTCAAGGCAATCCTCCTGGGTTCTGATCGTTTTAAGCAGTTTAGCATCGTCCGCAAACATGCTCATGTAGCTTGTTAGTCCCTCAGGTAAGTCATTTACAAATATTAGAAACATGATTGGGGCTAGGACAGATCCTTGTGGTACCCCACTCGTAATTTGAGTCCAGTTTGACGATTTCCCCCTTACTGTTGTTCTCATCTGTCTTCCGCTAAGGTAGCTCTCCATCCATTTCAGCAGTTTGTCTCCTACTTTTCCCTCATGTTTTAATTTCCACAGCAATCTCTTGTGTGGAACTTTGTCAAATGCCTTTTTAAAGTCTAGGTAGGCACAGTCTACCCATCCTTCCCTCTTGTCCACTGTGTCTATTACTCTAGAGTAAAAACTCAACAAGTTGCTTACACATGATCTGCCTCCTCTGAATCCAAATTGTCGGTCAGTAATTAATCTTTTGGATTCCAGGTAGTTAACCCATTTGTCCCTTATTAATCCTTCCAGAATCTTCATGAGGATGCTCAATAGTGATACAGGTCTATAGTTCAGTGGTTTATCTCTGCTTCCTCCCTTAAATATAGGAATAATGTTTGCTCTTTTCCATTCTGTAGGTACTATCCCTGTGTCCAATGATTTGGTCATTATGTCATATAACGGTATACTCAGTTCCTTAGCATTTTCTTTAATAATCCAGCCTGATACTCCGTCCGGTCCAGCGGCTTTGTTTGGATCCACCTTACTCAATTTGTCTATGAGCTCTGGTCTGTTAAATGTGACTTCCGGCATTTCCTCTGTACCTATCTCATTGGATTCTGGTGCAATGAATTCTCCTTCTTTTGTAAATACTGATGCAAAATTTCTATTTAGTTCTTCCGCAATCTCTGTATCCTCTTCTATGATTCTGTTTCCACTTTTAATCTTTACGATCGTGGCTTTTATCTTCCTTTTGCCGTTTACAAACTTGAAAAACATTTTTGGATTCTTTTCATAGTTCTCCACTATCCCTTTCTCATGGTTTGCCTCTGACCTCCTCCTCATTTCTGTGTATTTGTTTCTCTCCTCTTTATACTTTTGCCTGTTATCTTCCGAATCCCAGTTTCTCATTTTTTTCCAGGCTTTGTTTTTTGCTTCCTGTGCTTGCCTACATTCGCGGTTAAACCATACTTTGCGATTACTTTTTTTCCTTTTATTAACGTACTTAGGGACAAAAGTTTTTATACCAGTATCATAGATCTCCATGAATGCCTTGAGTTTTTTGTCTACCTCACTTTCAGATAACACCTGATCCCAATTTTGTGACTTGAAAAAATCCTGTAGTCCTTCGAAATCGGTTCTGGAATACATCCAGTGATTTTCCTTGTGCTTTTCCCTTCCCTTGGGTAGATTATACTTCAATAGTAAGTCTATGTCTAAAACTGCATGATCGCTTTTTCCTAGTGGGCATAGGTACTGAATACTTTGAACCTCCTCCTCCCTTCTTGTGAATAGAAGGTCCAATCTAGCTGGTTGATCACTTCCCCTTACTCTTGTTGACTCTTTTACATGTTGGTATATAGAATTTTCCATGGCCATACTTAAAAATTCATAGCCCCAACTTTCCTCCCCTGCTCCGGCTTCAAGATCTTCCCAATTCACTTCCTTGCAGTTAAAGTCCCCACACATGACTATTTCATCCTTTGAAGCCAAGATATTTCCTAGCACACTAATTGTTTCCTTACGCATTAGGCTATGCTCCTCCTTACCCCATGTCTTCGTCTTGGGAGGTACATACGCTACTATCACCACTATTTTTTCGTTTCCACCAATCTCTATTGCTAAAACTTCTGCTGTTGAAGTTTCTAGTTTTATCTCAGACACAATCAAATCTTTCCTAGTAAGGATGCACACTCCTCCTCCATGTCGAAATTTTCTGTCCCTCCTCCAAATCCTATATTCAGACCATCCTAGCAAATTTATATCAAGGTCTTCTCTTAGTTTTGTCTCAGTGAGACATACTATTTCTGGTTTCTTAGTATTGAGTAAGTCTGTTAGTTCTAGTTTCTTAGAGATTAGCCCATCGACATTGCTATATAGAATCCTTATACTTTCTAGTCCCCCATTACCTGCTCCAAGCGCCTTATCTGCGGCGGTCTGTTCCCTACCCTCTTTTATTTTTAGTTTCTTTTTACCGAAAGTTTCATAATCTTCCCCTTTCTTACTCCGTAAAAAAAAATATTCTTTTCTTGTTCTGTCCTCTTGCTATTTTCCTCCTTGGCGGTTTTCCTTAGTTCAGCCTCCTTCTTTCTCTCTTCTTCTGGTAAGTCTCGCCTGATGTAGATTTTGTCCTTACCCTCTAACCCTTTTAGCCTAGCCGCTACTGCCATGATTTCATCACAAGTCCTTCTTGACTTAAATTCAATTTTTACCAGTCTATTGTATTCCTTTGTATATTTTCCCAGCCTAAACATGTCTGATATTTCCTCCTTCCAGGTGTCCTCCTCATCTTTAATCGATTCCAGAATATTGTTGATGCGACCTTCATCCTGCTCTTTTCGTTTTGTCCAGTCTAGTTCCTCCTTTTCTTCCACCCCTGATATTATGAGGCAGTTAGCCCTACGACTTTCTTCCTGGATGGCCTGAGAGTTTTCGTGGATGCCTTGCTTAACCATACTTTTTACCTGGTCCTTTATCCTAACATCTTGCTGTTTCTGTTCATCCAATATCTTCCTGAATTCGTCACTGTGAGCCTTCCTTACACTGTCTAAATCTTTAACCACTTGGTCTCTAGTCATGCCCCAAGCATTTTTACCTTCAGAGATACTGGTGTCTAGCCTAGTCATTATCACTGCCTTTTCTCTCTCCACTAACTCCAACCTGTTCTTCAACTCGCCATTCTCTGTAACAATTTCCTTCTTAACTATCTCCAAGCCAGTCACTCGGTCCTCCAATGTCTTGATTTTGTTCAACAGCATGAAGCAAAACTTTCCAGTGTCCTCTGCGGTCCATGTTGTCATGAAACCGGGAAAATCCGGCTCTCCCTCCGATTCGTCACTCCCGCCTTTATCACCCCTCCCCCCCTCAGCCCCCTCGTCACCTTCATTCACCATCTTCCCCACCTAATTCCTCTTGAAGTTGGAACCAAATATCTTGCCTCTTGTGCTGGGTAATACTTAAATAGGCCATATAATATTACCCACCATACTGAGCCGAGAACTTCCCGCGCCGAAAACAACAATATTGTGCGGTGTGTGTGTGTGTGTGTGTGTGTGTGTGTGTGTGTGTGTGTGTGTGTGTGTGTACATTTGCTCAGTTGACGTGAATAAAGGGCATATAACTATAAACAAACTTAATTAATATATAACTAATACAAACCATACATAACTACATGTTGAATTACTCTCTCTCTCTCTCTCTCTCTCTCTCTCTCTCTCTCTCTCTCTCTTTGTATATATTACAAGCTTGAAAGAAGCTTCCATATGTACATTCTAGTTGATATTTATGTGTCACCTCCTCCCCTGACTGCTGTATGCTATATTCAATACAGGAAGGGTCCACAGAAATAAACTCTCTATAACATAAATTATGAAATGTCTTGTCGCTCTCTCAGTATTGAACTAAGCTATGCTTCATTTAATTTAGCTATCATTGGACAATAGTATTCAGTTTAAAAAGTCCTTGTGGAAGGCGAGAGCCAGAATAGTCAAAATGAGTTATCTAAGAGGAACTTGTAGAATTACGTGGATGGACAGACTGATACGAGAGAGGCGTGGTGTTGAGGTGGATGTTGTGGAGAATGTCGGGAGAAATGTATTGAGGTGGTATGGTCACATACTGTAGAACGAATGGAAAGCTTGCGGATGGCAAAGAGGGTGTGCGAGAGTGAGGTGAAGGAGGTTAGAGGGAGGGGTAGACCGAGAATGAGGTGGAGGGATGGAGTGGAGATATGTATGGGGGAGAGGGATATACTGTAGGTTTGGAGGAAGAACGAGTGTTGTCGAGGGGCACGGCGGCCTGGAAGAGGTTTGTTCGTAAGGAATTTGGACGTCTGGCAATAGATAGATAGATAGATAGATAGATAGATAGATAATAAGTCAGGGAGTTCATTACAATAATGTATGCCCCTTGGTTCGTAGCTATTGCTCCATAATTGCATACAATTGTCTAATGATAACCAGCTGAGAATGGGAAATAAAGACTTCGGTACTCAAAAGCATCATTGATGCAAATGGGAATAATATTAAGGGGAGGTATTTAGTTTGTTCCCTAGACCTCCATCAACCTTAAAATTACACCCCCTCGAGTCCCTTTCAAGATAAATTTGTACATTTTTCGGTAGAAAAATGTCCCGCCGAAGGCCGATTCCTCTTAAATTACAGGCTCGCTATCGCTCGCCAGGATAAAATAGACACCTGAATTGCACGAAAGGTCTTAATATGGGGTGAAAGTTCTTAAAATCGCTAAACTAATGGGGCAAACGTTTTATAATATCAAAAGCAATGTGGCTAAACATGAGGGAGAAAGGGGTCAAGAAAACATCCCTCAAGTGGAGACCTGCCCTTAAGCACATAATACGGGAGATGGAAAACATTAATTTGTTCAAGACTCTTATTACAATTACCTTAAGTAAATAAATAAGAACATAAATACATGAATAAATACAACTTAATTAAATATGTAAATGAACCATCTTCTGGGTTAAGGGGAGATCTCCACTTGAGGGATTTTTTTCTTGACCCCTTTCTCCCTCATGTTTAGCCCCATTGCTTTTGATATCATAAACGTTTGCCCCAGTAGTTTAGCGATTTTAAGAACTTTCACCCCATAATAAGACCTTTCGTGCAATTCAGGTGTCTATTTTATCCTGGCGAGCGATAGCGAGCCTGTAATTTAAGAGGAACCGGCCTTCGGCCGGGACATTTTTCGACCGAAAAATGTACAAATTTATCTTGAAAGGGATTCAAGGGGGTGCAATTTTAAGCTTGATGGAGGTCTAGGGAACACACTAAATACCTCCCCTTAAGGTGCGCTTAATACACAATATTCATAGAACGGTCCGTCATATAGGCCGGGAACGCTCAAACATTCCTACGCAGATGACTCAACACTCCACAGTTCCTTCACATTTACCAATTCTTTCACCCAACCCGATCTTATAAATTCAAAAATAAACACTGCAATTTCTCTGAACCAGGACCTTTCTAGAATTAATGAATGGGGACAAAAAAATCTAGTTTCCTTTAATGCACAGAAAACCAAATACATTCAATTTTCTAACCGACAGAATCTCACTGACTCCCATATATTTTTTAATGATGTAAATATTCCCACTTCCCCTAGTATTGACATTCTAGGTGTAACATTAACTACTAACTTGAGCTGGACACATTATGTTAGAAGCATTGCTAAGAATGCCTCTAAAAAACTGGGACTCCTGTACAGAGTTCGAGAATTCTTCACTGACGAGCAGTTGGCCGTGATATATAAAAGTCATGTGCGTTCTCAGATGGATTACTGTTCACCTCTGTGGGGTGGAAGTGGAGTGGTTGCATTGAGGCAGTTGGACAAAATTCAAAATAAAGCTATTAGATTAATCAATAACCCTGCAATCACACAGGACCTTCCTACATTATCCATACGAAGAAACGTTGCATCCCTTGCATTATTCTACAGATATTTTCACAGCAATTGTTCCGAGGAACTTGCTTCAATTGTGCCGCCTCTCCACATCTTTCCCCGTAGAACTAGGGCAGCTGAGAGCGTCCATGAATTTACACTTTCTCCTCCACAATGCAGGACTTCTGCTTATCAGAATTCATTTATCCCCAGAGCTACTACTCTTTGGAATTCACTTCCCTCGAATTGCTTTCCACAAACTTACAATCTACAAATGTTTAAATCCAGTTGTTACAAACATTTTATGAATGGAGGATGCCTTTAGGCACATGGACCTTTTTGTTTTATCTGTGTTTTTCCTGCCTCCGTTCATTGTCTCTTAAAAAAAAAAAAAAAAAAAACAACTACAGTAATGTATTGGAGTTGTGGATCACCTTCTTTTATCCCTCTACTAAAGTGCCACCTCTGGGTCACGAACGCTTACACATGCGCGCAGGCATGTTTGTCACGTATGCATGTACTGTACCGTATATACTTCACTTCTTAAAACTTATTGACATTTTTGTGGATCTTACCCAGAACATCTGTGTCCTAAGCTTAAGGGGAGGTATTTAGTTTGTTCCCTAGACCTCCATCAACCTTAAAATTACACCCCCTTGAGTCCCTTTCAAGATAAATTTGTACATTTTTCGGTAGAAAAATGTACCGGCCAAAGGCCGGTTCCTCTTAAATTACAGGCTCGCTATCGCTCGCCAGGATAAAATAGACACCTAAATGGCACGAAAGGTCTTAATATGGGGTGAAAGTTCTTAAAATCGCTAAACTAATGGGGCAAACATTTTATAATATCAAAAGCAATGGGGATAAACATAAGGGAGAAAGGGGTCAAGAAAAAAATCCCTCAAGTGGATATCTCCCCTTAATTAACTTCGGAGGTAGACTCGTGTCTGGCAATTCACCATGCTAAGATTACATTAATGGCTGGGGTTGTATACAAGATGTTAGAGGGCTAATGCTTTACCTTAGCAAGAACTAACCGTACAGTTGTCCTCATAAATTATGTTCCTCTCTGTGATCTTATACCTAAAAATATAATGCGCATGACTGAAATACAAGTATATATTTATGCAGTAGTTAACTCATCTGATTAGTCAACTAATGATTAAAAGAAACCATACTCGCAATTAATTCATAGCTAATTTACTTGCATACATAAGAACGCGACGAAATATAATGCCCAAATGGTTGAATTACGAGTGTAGTTTCTTAAGCAGTGGTTAACTCAATTGATTAGTCAACTGCTTTAAAAAAAAAAAAAAAAAAAAAACGAGACTCGCAATTAATTCATAATGCATTTACTTGCATACATAAGAACACGACGAGGAACGGAACTTATGTGGGTAACTGTACGACGTCTTTTACATTTTATTCTAGCTATGCTTAAGGAGAGGAAGACCGTTTTTCTGGACCCCCTTCTCCCTAATGTTTAGCCCCACTAGTTTTGAGATTATAAAACGTTCGGCCCATTAGTTTGGCGATTTTAACACCTTTCGCCCCATTTCGTTGTCAATTTTAAGACCTTTCGTGCCATTTAGGTGTCGATTATTTCCTGGCGAGCGATAGGGAGTCTGCAATTTTAAGAGGAACCGGCCTTCGGCCGGGAAATTTTTCTACCGAAAAATTTACAAATTTATCTTGAAAGGGGGTCTAGGGGGTGTTTTTCTAAGCTTGATGGAGGTCTATGAAGGAAACTAAAAAATATATGAATAAATGAATTAATAGACCAAACAAACGGTCAGTCTCCCCTTAAACGATGTTGTGCAGCTCAAGAAGCATATGTGTTAGTAAAAGAGGTTAAGTGAGATAGTTGGAAGCCTGTTAGTTGCTGGAGGCCCATTTAACACTGAATACAATCGTGGTGCGAAGCCTTTTAATTGTTGAATACAATCGTCTAAAAGTCGCCAGGATAAAATTAAGAAGAGATGGGCCGTTTTCTTTTTTGTCTATTAATTCATGTATTCCTCTTAAAAAATTCAGGCTCGCTATCACTCGCCAGGAAAACAATTGACACCTAAATTGCACGAAAGGTCATAAATTTGACAACGAAATGGGGCGAAAGGTGTTAAAATAGGAAAATGAATGGGACGAACGTCTTATAGTCTCAAAACAAATGAGGCTTAACACGAGGGAGAAAGGGGACCAGAAAAAGCGACTATCTCCCCCTAAAGTAGGAAGGCCCTAGAGCTGACCTGTCCAAGGTGACCTGATATAGTTTGACCGACCTTGACCTGTTCCCCCCCCCCCCCCCCTTCTGTGTGGTGACCCTTGACCTTCCTCTCTCTCTCTCTCCCCTTGGTCATACTAGAGTTCTGCTGTGACCCTTCCCTCCTCCCCTCCACTTCTCTCCCCCCCCCCCCCCTCCCCCCTCACTGTATCGACTCCCTCCCCCTCTCCCTGCATTACCCCAGGAGAGAGAGAGAGAGAGAGAGAGAGAGAGAGAGAGAGAGAGAGAGAGAGAGAGAGAGAGAGAGAGAGAGAGAGAGAGAGAGAGAGAGAGAGAGAGAGAGAGAGAGAGAGAGAGAGACTTAATCTAGCCTAATTTAACCCTATTTATTAAACTAATATAGCCATGGGGAGTTCATTGGTATAAGGTCAATTGAATTTGGACGCATAGTTTAGGGTGCAGGAGCGATTTTTTATCTCCAAATTTGCATATTTGGAGCCGATTTCGGGAGTGGCTTAAATTCGATAATCAACAATAATGATCCAATTAAAATTCTGATGGTGCCAATGGATCCAGGGGGTTGTAATGTACTAGGGATATACATTTAGACGTATTCCATATATTCATTCCTAGTCCATGGGTGTTTTACTGTTACTGTGTCAAAATTATGGTAAGGGTAAACCCTAACGTAATAGAGCTCTTTTCGAAAACCTTTGAAGAGCTGCTAGGGTAATTTTTATTTATTTATTTTTATTTATTTATTCTATATTCAGTATATACAGTATATATATATATATATTTGTTTTTCTTCAAATATTTAAATGCAATATATCGTTGGAATCGCAACAGTGTGAGGAACCCCAAAATATCCCTAAAAGTGTAAAATTCCAAATTGAGCCAACGAGCGTCAGCATTTTGGTAAGGATTTTGGAAAATTAATTTTGATTATGGCAAACTAAGAAGTCGTACAATATACCCCCTTAATCTTAACCCCTTCACTGCGGGTGACATACCCATATATTCTGGTATTACTGGCTGAGTTGGTATAGTCTATTTTGTTCCAGCTGATGGTAAGTTGAATCCTTTAGCATCTGATATCTCGATTCTTGATAGAAAAATATGATACTGCTATGTTTCTGCGTCATGTTAACTTAATGCCAAGTTTTAATGATTAACAACATATTTAGCTACAAAATTCTTGGTAACAGCCGAGGAATGAGGATGGAGGGATAGAAATTTACCATCAGCTGGATAAAAACAGAGTATAGCATCGAGCAACTTCCCTTATTGCCAGACGCTTCCATAACCTTCTAAGCTTCCCTCCCTAGTGTTGACGATTTAGCTACGTTTCCGCTAGATTTGGAGGACTTCACTTCGATCTAGAGGCAAATTTTGACATCCAGAGACATGAATTCTAGCGATACTCTGCCGATTTGTGCCATTTTAGAGAGATACTCTGCCGATTTGTGCCATTCTAGAGAGATACTCTGCCGATTTGTGCCATTTTAGAGAGATACTCTGCCGATTTGTGCCATTTTAGAGAGATACTCTGCCGATTTGTGCCATTCTAGAGAGATACTCTGCCGATTTGTGCCATTTTAGAGAGATACTCTGCCGATTTGTGCCATTTTAGAGAGATACTCTGCCGATTTGTGCCATTTTAGAGAGATACTCTGCCGATTTGTGCCATTTTAGAGATTGTGTCATTATTATAACTATTTTTGGCATTTATTTACTATCTAGCGGACTTGATTTGGTAACCCTGGGAATTGTGTTGGTGGTGTAATGGTTTAGATGCTTATGTTCTGGGTGTGGCGTCCCGAGTTCGAACCCCGGGAGGACCATATGCTTTCATTAGTTTATTCAAGTACTGTACATTGGCCGGGTTTGTAATGGATGATTAATGTTAAGAACGGGGTGTTACTTAATACTAATATCAGTCTGCTCCAAGCATCGGTTGTGAGAGAGTTTGTGTCCAAGCAAGTGGTAATTTAGAAGCTGAAATTCAAGGAAAATAGGTCCACTTTTACTTGTACTTGGTCTACTTATTATGAATGGACTTTAGTTAACCAAATATGGCGGAGGTTGGCCAATCTATTTACTGAAAGGTCTATAGGTCGGAAAGGGGGGGGGGGGGGAGGAAGGGCTTCATCACATTTTAATCAAAAGTTAATCAAATATGTTCGAGGACCATAATGAAGATCTGGTTGAAATGGATCAAAACCTATTCTATATTTCGAGAGATCCTGCAATCAGACAGACGACATAATTATTATGGACATAGCCTCTATTATCAAGAAGGATGATTAGATAGGTATAATCATCCACGCAATGTTGTCAGCACATTCCGCATTGCTTCGTGACTACATTTTGGAGATACTGCTAGACTAATAACACACATAACAAAGCCACTCCAACAGCTTCCTCTCTCTCCAACACCCCTTCTTCCCTCTCTACACTCTTTAGAAAAATAGGAAAAGTAGAATGTAGATACGAGGTGCCGTTGTAAAGGCTTATCCCTCAATACCTTCACCTGAACTGATATTCTTAACCCATTGAGTACCAGGAACGTCCTTTTCATCCTATTCTGGCAACTATTAGACGATTTTATTCCGCTTAGGAAGGACCTCTAGCAATAAAAAGGCTTCAGACTATCTCAACCGACCCTTTTAACTACCACAGATCCTTCCTAAGCTGCATAATATAGTCTAATTATTGCTAGAATAATAATATAACACACATCGCTGGTACTCAAACGGTTAATTTTGATGTGAAGTAGATAAGGAGAATGTATTTAATTTAGGGCATCGTTAATATCGTACTAGGCATCATAACACTAGCTCATCCGACGTCTTGAGGGGCTATTGTGATGTTTTTCTTGATTATCCTTGATTGTTTTGATTGTGTTTTGCCATTATCGAGCAATTTAAATTTAGGGTTTCCCCTAAACTAAAGAAAAACCACTTCCCACGACCGCTTTCAAGTTAAAAACCATCCCCAAACTACGCGCACATACACACACACACACACATATCCACACATATGATAATTTGTATTCTGCACATGCATCATTATTGTATTTATTTATTTTGTTTGTAAACTAAGCTTACCATCCTCATATCTGTACATCTCATGTTCATCCACTAAATTGTAAAATGTGTATTTTCAGCTCATGAGGCTGCCATTCTTAATAAACCGTTTATTATTATTATTATTATTATTATTACACATACACACATACTCGGGCACACAGACACACACACTCGGGCACACACACATACACACACAGTCGGACACACACACACACATACACACACAGTCGGGCACACACACACACCCACTCGGGCACACACACATACACACACAGTCGGGCACACACACACATCCACACCCACACACACGGGTATGAGTGATTGCAATGCCATTCGTATCGACATAATAACAGACACACCCAGAGAAGTTGTTACATCACCCTAGAGTTGCCTGGATAATATAGTCTTCTCTCTACTCAACCTTAAGGGGAGGCTGACCGTTTTTCTGGACCTCCTTCTCCCTCATGTTTTGCCCCATTTTTGTTAGATTATAAGACGTTCGGCTCATTAGTTTGGCGATTTTAACACCTTTCATCCCCTTTCGTTCTTTCGTACCATTTAGGTGTCGATTATTTCCTGGAGAGCGATAGCGACCCTGACATTTTAAGAGGAATCAGCCTTCGGCCGGAACATTTTTCTACCAAACAATGTACAAATTTATCTTGGAGGGGGGTCTAGGGGGTGTTTTTCTAAGCTTGATGGAGGTCTAGCGAGACAACTAAGGAGTATATTTATTAATAGACCACAAAAACAAAAAAACGGTCTGTCTCCTCTTAAGACCCTTCACAAATAGTTTCGATTCGTAGCCACCATAATCACCATAAACAATAAAACAATAACACAATAAAACAATAAAAATAGTTTCGATTCGTAGCCATCATAATCACCATAAACAATAAAACAATAAAACAATAAAACAATAAAACAATAAAAATAGTTTCGATTCGTAGCCATCATAATTACCATACACAATAAAACAATAAAACAATAAAACAATAAAAAAACATCACCAACACGATTTTGATGTGTGTGTGTGTGTGTGTGTGTGTGTGTGTGTGTGTGTGTGTGTGTGTGTGTGTGTGTGTGTGTGTGCTTGTGCTTGTGCTTTTGTTCGATTCACTTCGGGATAGCCTTGGAAACATAAGGCCACGATTTATGTTCTAGAGTGTACCTGAATCATATAATCTATTATTATGAAAATCCAATGAATATCTCTGCAATAGATTCCCAATGCAGGTATTTTGACGAGTATGCTAAAAACAGCTGCTGGGTCGTGTCCAGAGGGGGGTAAGGGGGGTTTGGGGGGTTTGGGGGGGTCCAGTCATGTTAGGGGAGGGATATGACTGATTTATGGTTGTACGACATTTCTTATTATACACACCCACACACCCACACACACTATACACCTATATACATACACTATACACATAACTCAGACACATTCATAGACACAGTCACACGTACATACTGAACACACATACATTGTTACACACACGCACACACACACACTCACATCGACCTCTCTTCTTTTTGTCTCTCTCTCTCTCTCTCTCACTCACACACACACACACACACACACACACACACAGTTTTTGCCCTAACAGCTTCCACAGATAATTCCTATATTGCACAAAGTCTTTTAATGATAGCCAGAATAAACTGTCAAGATGCGTCATAATAATCAAAGGGTTAATTTGGAAATATACAGCAGCCTCTTTTTATTCCAGCTGACGGTAAACTTAACTCCTTTAGTACCGAGTTGTCCTTATCATTGCAATCTGGTATAATTAGACGATTTTATCCAGCTTAGGGAGGACGTGTAGCAATTAACAGGCTTCAAACTATCTCGATTGTCAATTTTCAGTACCACGGTTGCCTCCTAAGCTGCATCTTATCGTCTAAATATAGCCGGCATAACACAAAATACATCCTCGGTAAGGAAGGGGTTAATGGGAGGTTTTTAGTTTTCCCCCCTAGACCTCCATCAAACTTTTAAAAATACCACCAAGATCCCCCTTCGAGATAAATTTGTAAATGTTTTCGGTATAAAACTGTCCCGACCGAAGGCCGGTCCCTCTTAAATGACAGGCTCGTTATCGCTCGCCAGGAAAATACCGACAATTAAATGGCACGAAAGGTCTTAACATTGACAGATATGGGGCCAAATGTCTTAAAACCGCCGCAAACGTCTTAAAATCTCAAAAGTAATGTGGCTAAATATGTGGGAGAAGGGGGTCCAGAAAAAAAAATATTAAATAAAAATCTCCCTTTAAACTCCAAGCAGCGGATTTCACGATACTGAACCCCTTCACCACCATTAAGCCGCTATCACACGAGCGCTTTTTCACCTAACATTTATCCTTAACACTGGTCTGGCAGCTTATGAGGTTAACATTTATAATATGTCGGTCACCTAAATTCATCTACCATCAGTCTAGTTTCCGATACCCCAGTGCCAAATAGTCCAGAAATGTTGCCAGAAAAAATGTTGACCATCGAATGTTGACTAAAAAAAAGGCTCTCGTGTGATACCGGCTTTACGCAATTGGCATCATATTTTGGTTACCATTAGACGATTTTCTTAGTTTTTTTGGGGGTAATCTCCCTATACGACTCAAATGGGTAGGTACGATCCCAATAAGCCCTCTGATTAACATACGTCCTGCTTGAACTGCATATGAAGTCATCTAATTTTAGCCAGAATCAAAGGTAAGAAGGTACTGAAGAGGTTAGAAATATGAAGTTAATATATCTGTACGTCATATCAAGGCCAAGTTTTCATAATATCTAAATACAGCTAGAATAGAATTAAGGGGAGGTTTTTAGTTTGGTCCCTAGATATCCTTCAAGCTTAAGATTACACCCCCTTGAGCCCCTTTCAAGATAAATCTGTACATTTTTCGGTAGAAAAATGTCCCGGCTGAAAGCCGGTTTCTCTTAAATTACAGGCTCGCTATCGCTCGCCAGGATAAAATCAACACCTAAATGGCACGAAAGGTCTTAAAATTGACAGAAATGGGTTGAAAGTTCTTAAAATCGTGAAAATAATGGGGCGAACGTCTTAAAATTAGAAAAGCAATGGGGCTAAACATGAGGGAGAAAGGAGTTAAGAAAAAAATCCCTCAAGTGGCAATCTCCCCTTAAAAAGATATCGCCGGTACAGAAGGGGTTAAACGAGGGCATGGCAATTTACCGCCAACTGAAATAAAACCGACTATATTCCTTAACCCTTTGATGATTATGACGCATTTTGACAGTTTATTCCGGCTATTATTTGACGACTTGATACAGCTTAGGAAGGATCTGTCGGAATTAAAGAGGGTAACGACTATCTCAATCAATCCTCTGACTTCCGCATAGCCTTTCGAATGTGAATAAAATCGTCTAATAATAGCCCAAAATCAGACAGGAAAGGCGTAGTCGGATCTTGAAAGGATTATGGAAGGTGGTATGAGGAAAAAAAACAAAAAACAAAACAGGCACCCATAAAATTCCTACCCTAACTTTGATTACACATTTGCATAACTCAAAACACACCTCTGCCGCCGATTACAAACATAAAATAAAACAAAATATCCATGCATAATTGTCATGAGAGTCAGAGGTCAAGGTCAGTGTGTCAAACCATGAATATATAATTTTGACTGGCGGGGCTCTCACTAGGGTCATGACGATTTTTTTTTTTTTTTCGTTTTGGAATGTGCAATAAATTGTGGTGATGATGGTGAAGGTGATTAAGGGGAGATATGGGCCGTTTTTCTGGCCCCCCTTCTCCTTCATGTTTAGCCCCATTATTTTTAAAATTTTAAGATATTTGCCCCATTAGTTTGTCTCTTTTAAGACTTTTCGACACATTTTCTTGTGAATATTAAGAACTTTCGTGCTATTTAGGTGTCGATATTTTCTCTGGGGATCGATAGTGAGCCTGTAATTTTTGAAGAACCGGCCTTCGGCCGAGACATTTTTCTACCGAAACATTTACAAATTAATCTAGAAAGGGGATTTAATGTATATTATTTTAAGTTTGATGGAGGTCTAAGGAGGAAACTAGAAAAATAATTAATAAATGAAAAATATCGACCAAATAGTGAACCATCCCCGCTTAAGACTGTGATAGTGATAATAGTAATGGTGATGATGTGACCATGTTAATAGTAGGAATAATAATAATAATAATAATAATAATAATAATAATAATAATAATCATCATCATCATCATCTTCATCATCATCATCATCATCATCTTCATCATCATCATCATCATCATCATCATCTTCATCATCATCATCATCTAAACAACAACATAATGGCCATGCTTATGACGATGTTTGACAATATTATGTTTATCATCATTAATATTGCTATTATTGTCATTCTTATTGTTGTTATTTGCATCACTATTACTATTAACCCCTTCTGTACCAAGACGTCCTGTTAACTTTATTCTGGCTACCATTAGACGATTATATTCAGTTTAAAAAGGGCCCTCAACAATTAACCCTTTGAAGCTCTGACGCGTTTTAGCTATTTATTTTGGCTATCATTAGACGATTTTATGCAGCTTAGGAAGCATATGTGGGTATTAAAGGGGTAAATACTATCTCAATCAACCCTTTGAGTTCCATATACCGTTACTAATCTGAATATAATCGTCTAATAGTAGCCATAAACAGAACAGAAACGCGCATTGTAGCTTGAAAGGGTTAAAAGGCTTCAAACTATCTACCGTAACCCTTTTTTACTACCACAGGTCCTTCTTAAACTGCTGAAAATAGTCTAAAGGTAGCAAGACAAATAATAAAAAGACATCACCGGTACAGAAGGGGTTAAGATGATTGCTACTACCAATATCTAGTATTTCTGCTAATAATATATTCTAAATATTTTTCCACCACGTTTCTAAATTATATTTTGCTCCTAAATTTCTGGTACAATAAATATATAATAACAACCAATTATGTTTTCGTTCATTAAGGAGAACAAACAGACAATTAGGCATTTGTCGCATAATATAATTAATTTATGTCATTACACACTAATTTATAGTCTACATGAAATGTTTCATCAAAATAAAATATTTAAGGGGATGGTGACTATTTTGGGAGGTCTCTCTCTCTCTCTCTCTCTATATATATATATATTGTTACGGCTGGATCGGCAATACATATTCGGGATTCTTGATCGTAGGACAGAAATGGCTTATGTGACAACGACACGCTCGATTCCAGTCCCAAATACTATATGCTCCAGACAACAAAAGCACCAACGCCCTACAGAGTTATCGTCTATGGTAACGAGGTACCTTAACTCGGCGAAAGTGTACAACAGGGGTAGGCTATGAGGCTAAACTCCCTCAGACATTTATAGGTTACGTTATTACTAAAGAAATGCAATACTCAAGAAACTACGTTAATATTAAGCCTCTAATAATGTAGAATAGAAGCAGGCTAAAGGTATGACAGTGAAATGCTAAATGACAAATGTACACGCCTACTTGAAAGCGCGTGCACTAGAATAACTGTCCCCTACTAACATGCACTAGCATGTAGCATACAAGATGTTCATGATCCAGTAGATACCTAATAATACACATGGAAGGAACATAAATAGTAGTCACTTATTGTAATAATGAATCTATACTTGGAATAACTAAAAGGTTGCAGGCAACAGTACTGCGCCGGTAGCCTACTACCGCATAGGCTACTTCGCTTCTCTCACTCTGTCTCCCCTCTGAGTCTGTATGCGCCCTACGCAACAGAACTCCGGACACAGCAGCAAAACGACAGTGCAGTTAATTGATACATGAAAGTATTAATAGTGTTGTCTTGTGTGTGAGTAATGTGTATTGTAAAGTGTTATATACATAAACTTAAAGAGAGCTGCAATGCATAGTAAAATAAAGATATAACCCACTCATCATCCCCATGTGTTCTAGCTAGCAGGCCAAGTCACAGGAACAACGAGTCCCAGCACCGAAAGCGAGAACCCAGGAAAAGACTGCAGAGAACACAAGGACAGATAAATTACGTTACTCTACTATACCGGCACTACGAGCGAGCTGTAGTCTCTGGTACTACACTCGCTCCTGGCTCGGTAGGCAAATCAAGGCTAAGTCCTCGCCCCTCTACAGACAACTCCTGGGCATGGTCGGGCTCTTACACATGGCACTAGTCTAGTCACAAATTGGATGATGAGCTGGGCATATAACTCGTGAACATGTAGAACGTTCACCAACTATCCTCATCAAGAAGATCGCTGTTCACATTAACCCCTTAAATCTAATACATGTAAATATATGCTTGTCCTAAGAGTAATACGAGAGGTGAGTGCTGAAACTCCTTTAGGACCTCAAGGGAAGGGTATGCATTTAAATAGAGAGAAGAATGAAATGAGAGTAATGTCGTCAGAGAGAAAGAGTGCAACCGTGAGAAATTGGGAGAGAGGGCAAGGGATGTTAGAAGCTCAAAGGTTCTAGGCAACCTGATCATGGAACACACAGCGAGCCTCCATGCAATGTGCAGTACGACAACATGGGCAGCCCGGCAGCATATGCAGGCGGCAATGTACTACCAACCCTGTCGCACCTAGCTATAAGCGCAGGGCTGCCAACCGGTCCATACGTCTGGCAACCATTGCTACCCTCTCGCTCTGAAGTCTAACTCACTCTCTCTCTCAGAATTCCTATCATCTCATCTATCAACTTCTCTATTGATACTACATATTAAATGGAAGGTCTCGACATGGCTTAAAACAAAACCCACCACTGGTTAGCAAATGACGAGACCTTTGCAGAGATACAAAGAACATAGTTATACGTTGTCACACTCAATATAAGCAGCGAACACGGTACACGGCCCCGCACCGTGTCGATACAGTGGAGTACCAAGGAGTACAATCAGGTTAAGTTGCCACGCACTGGGTGCGTCACAGCCCCCCCAAGATTTTAGATAATCGACCTTAGAAGCATTATCAAAATCTGACAGGCAACCAACCGACCTGCTACCCTTAGCTGCCACTAATTGCAAAAGGTGCACAACAACTGAAGTGTGAATTATACATAAAACACAATATCGCATGCATCATGCTACAACAATAAAGACTTACAAAACTAAAACAAATTTTCTCGTTTATTTTATTGTTTTATAATCTTTTTGGACGGCGTTATGATAGCCTAATTTTACTCCTGCTCAACCCACACACCGTGCACGACTATCCTGGATCATCAACCCTTGATAGACAATCTGCTATCACGTTCTCACTCCCGGCAATATGCTGAATGTTGAGATTATACTCTTGGAGCATTAGGGACCACCTGGTCAACCGCATATTCCGATTGTGAAACTGATTTAGGAATTTCAAGGGATGATGGTCCGTATAAATCGTCACTACCGGGCCGTAGGCTGGAACATAAACTTCGAAATGTTTGAGCGACAAAACGATAGCAAGAAGCTCCTTCTCTATAGTCGAGTAATTCCTTTGTGCCGAATTAAACTTGCGAGAAAAGAAGCTCACTGGGTGTTCCAAGCCCTCGGAATCAGTCTGCAGTAACACTGCCCCGGCACCCACACCGCTGGCATCAGTCGCCAGCTGAAAACTCCTGGAGAAGTCTGGGGCTCTCAAAATCGGATGTGTACACAGCAGGTGCTTGACTAGGTCGAAAGCCCTCTGACACTCCGCAGCCCAACAGAACTTCACTGACTTCGACAGTAGATCAGTTAACGGTGCTAAGACAGTAGAGTATCCCCGGATGAAGCGCCTATAATAGCCTATCATACCTAGGAACCGCATGACCTGGCGCTTAGTGGTGGGCCTGGGAAACATATTGATAGCCTGTATCTTGCTCAGGGGGGGGCACACCCGGCCTAACCCGACCACGAAGCCAAGATACTGCACAGTAGCCTTTACAAACTCGCACTTCCTCAGGTTCACCACCAGCCCAGCATCGTGCAACTTCCCAAACAGGGTCTCTAAGTGCCTTAGGTGATTTTCAAAATTGTCATCATACACTATCACGTCATCAAGGTAGACCGTGCAGTTAGGGATTTCGTCACAAATATCGTTCATCAGGTTCTGAAACGTGGCAGGTGCGTTCTTAAGCCCATAAGGCATTACGTTACATTGGTAGGTCTTGCCATCTACCACAAAACCACAAACTTGCTTAGCTCGGTCCGACAGGGGTACTTGCCAGTAGCCTTTTACAAGATCAATTTTAGTAAGGTACTTTGCATTCCCTATCTTGTCCACGCTGTCGTCAACTCGAGGCAAAGGGTAAGGGTTGGTAGTGGTCAAGCCATTTAGCCTACGAAAATCTATGCAGAACCGCACCTTGCCGTCAGGTTTTGGCTGCAACGTGACGGGTGATGTCCACTTCACATAACCTTCAGTGATCATCCCTCTCTCAACCATGTACTTTAACTCCTCCCGTAAAGCTGGCAACTTTACCGGGGGCACACGGTAGGGCACTGACTTGAAGGGCACATTATCACCGACGTCCACGTCGTGCGTTACCTGAGTAGTGAGACCTGGGTGTTCGGCGAAAACAGAGGGGTATGACCTGAACAGGCCTAGGACAGCAGCACCCTGGTGCTCAGGCAGGTGACTTACAGCTTGCCTAGCCTCTTGTTCAGTATTCCCCGCCCACTGTTCCGCGGAAATGACACAGTCCCAGCTATCCTCCTCAGCAGCATGACTGTCCCCACCTCCTTCTCCACCCTGGCCGCTGCAGGCCAGCACAGGGACAGTGAGAGGCTCTGAGGGGCGTCTCACATACTCTTTCATGAGGTTAACATGACATAACTGATGTTTTTTTCTACGGTCAGGTGTTGCAACGAGATAATCAAGGTCGGACAGTTTCTTAGCCACCACATACGGCCCAATAAACTTGGCAGAAAGGGGGTGTCCAGGCAAAGGTAAAAGCAACATTACCTCCTGACCCACCGAAAACTCCCGAAGCTTCACCTTGGCGTCATACTGGTGCTTCATGACCGCCTGTGCATTAACCAAGTTATTACCTGCCGCTGCCATGCAACCTATAAGTCTCTCCCGGCTCTCAAGGATATATTTAAGTACAGACCCCGGCTTCTCTTCGCCCTCCCAGATCTCTTTCACCATACTTAAAGGTCCTCTCACATTATGGCCAAAGACTAGTTGATTTGGACTGAACCCCAGGCTCTCTCCTGGGACTTCACGTGCAGCGAACAGAACATACGGCAGACCCAAATCCCAATCAGTGTCATGTTCTGCACAGTAACAGCGTAGCATACTCTTCAGGGTCGAGTGCCACCGCTCCAAGACTCCCTGACTCTCGGGATGGTAGGCTGACGACACTACAGAACATATACCGTGCAACTGAAGGGTTTGCTTGAACAATTTGGATGTAAAATTGCTCCCCTGGTCTGACTGCACCTCACGTGGAAATCCATAACGGGAACAGAACAATAATAAGTTTTTAACAACTGCCTTTGCCGAGCCGTTTCTCATGGGGTATGCGTCCGGGTATCTCGTAGCCACATCCATGATTGTCAACAGGAATTTATTGCCACTACTAGTAGGTGGGAAAGGGCCAACCAAATCTACTACAACTTTGCTGAACGGAGGCCCGGTGACAGGTATGGGAAACAAAGGTGCCTTCGGGATTGTCTGGTTAGGCTTCCCCGTTGTCTGGCAGGTCGCACACCCAGCCACCCATGCACAGACATCAGCCTTGACCCCAGGCCACCAGAAAAACCTGCCCAATGCCGCCAATGTTTTTGTTACCCCCAAATGACCCGCCACCGGCACATCATGCGCCAGACACAATAAGGACTCTCTATACTTACTTGGAACAACCACCTGGTCTACTACCCTCGCACCGCCCTCCCACTTCGATTTGGGGTCTAGAAATCTGCGGTACAATATCCTGTTGAGCCTAAAGAAATCTCCCGGCTTCGCATCCCCATCTTCCTCCAACTCTATGGCACCATTGCTATAACGAGCTAGGCTAGCGTCTTGCAGCTGCTGCTCACTAATGTCCCTGGGCGTCAATGCATCAAGATGGTTTTGTAATAAGACATTACCCCGGCTAGTAGGCTCTACTGCCTTAGTGGCTCTCGCTACAGCTCTTGCCTCACGCGAAGTCTTACCCAACTCTGCCTTGTTACACACCATATCTGGGCCAGAGTCAACTCCCGTGTTTATTATAGGTCCAAGTACCGAATCACCGAGAAGTGCAGCAGAATCAATGTCCCTTTTCCTGCCCTTAGCAACCTTCTCCTGATCCTTCCTCCACTGTCCCCGAGGTTGAGTGCTAGGCTGTGCAGGAGCCGCAGAGCGAGATCGGGTTACCACACAGGCCATCTCATCCTGTTGGCACCTCCCAACCCATTCCCGATTCTCACCATCCACGTCGGCCGCCCTCTCGGCAACGACTAAGGGTGGAGTCCCGGAAGTGGGCACCGCAAAGTCGTTGCCGAGAAGAAGGTCGACGCCCTCAACTGGCAAACACTCAACGATCCCTACATCCAGCTCCCTGCACACCTCTCCCACTCTCAACTCCAACCTCACAAGTGGGTATGACCTCGTAGCATTTATACCCTGCACCACAACAACTCTGGCCGCATTTATCGGTTTCCCTGTGAAGTTCCTCAACAAAGTTTGCGAAGCCCCCGTATCCCTCAGCAAGTCAACCCTCCGTAGTTCACTCCCCCAGCTCACAAACCCGTGTCCCCGATGGTCACAGAAAGTGTCCCGGACAGGTGTCGAGCCTTCCGTACGCTTCTTTACCGCGTGTGCCTCAGCTGCTGACAACCTACCCCGGGCAGTTGCTGCAGCCTTCAGAGACACACCGATACTGTGAACCAATGACACCGGCTTAGCGGGAGTGTTACTAGGGCACTCACGTGAATAATGGCCTAGCTTCTGACATTTGTAACATTTCACATCCCCAATGGGCTTCTTCCCTTGTGCGGGCGAAGAAGGGGCCTGACCTTTAGTAAACGGGAGAGGCTTGTGTTTGTAGGTGTTATTAGGTGCAATGCATTTAGTGTGGTTATGTGTGTCATAAGATGTGTTATTATCGAAAACTCTGGTGGGTGGGGTATAGCGCCCCTTCTGCCCTGACTCAGCCCTCTGAGCGGCACCGCAACCACGAATCAATGATAATCTGAAGTCTGCCATCTTGGCAGCCTCCTCTACTGTCTTGGGACATTTTTCCTTAATGTTCAGCGTTAGATCGGTTCCAGTACATTTGTAAAACTGTTCCAGATAGAAAAGTTGCTTAATTTCCTCAGCCGACTCTGCGTGCTCGGACCGAAACCAGTTATTACCTGCATCTGTTAAGTCCCGTGCGTGCTCCATAAAACTGACGTCGCTCTTCTTATTCACGCCACGGAACTTCAATCTATAAGTTTCGGGTTGCAGTTCGTAGGCCCGGAGCACAGCCTCCTTCACCAGTCCATACACTACACTCTCGTCCAGTGACAGTGCATCGTAGGCTTTCAACCCCTTACCCACTAGACGTGATGAAACTAATGCTGCCCATTTAACCTCCGGCCAGTCATACTCACGACACTTCTTTTCGAAACGAGCAAAAAACTCAGTCACTGCTGTCTCATCAAATGCGGGTACCAACTTAATTAAATGCGAAAGTGAGTCTGTAACCCGGTGCCCACCACCGAGATGACGCCCCGTGGTCTCTACTCTAGACTTCTCGACATCCATTTCAGCCTGGTACCTGGTTGCATCCTGATTGGCTTGGATTCTAGCAACCTCTATGCATTCTATACTAGCCTGTTGTATCTGTATCTGAGTCTCCTGCAGCTTAAACTTAGCTAGTTCTAGCTGAAATAACATCTCAGGAGACAGGCCTGGGGGGGGAGAGCACAAAATGGGGGATCCACACCGAGACGTGTTTACGGGTAAGCCAGCTTGCCCTTGAGAACCCTCCTGCTGCATCGTGCTAAGACTCGCTGGCTGAGGGCCCAGCTCAGGGGTAGAGTGGAATGGAGGCTTGGAGGGAACCCCCCAAGACCCCACTCCACCCACCGCCCCATCGCCATCACCCAACAAACATGCCACCAAATTCTTCTTGGGCCAACTGTCAGGACAGTCCCGCCCCAAAACCGTGGCTAAACAGCGAAGACCGTAACAATCAATAGCCTGCAGGCGCTGTTCGGTCAAAGGTGTCTGCAAAAATGCCCGGGCATCCCTCTCTCCACTTATAACACTCCCCTCCCTAAACATCTGTTGTACTTTTTTTTTTTTTTTTTTTTTTTTTTTTCTATGTGATTGAGGGAGGCAAAAGGCATAACTGCCTATAGCGAGTGCCTCCCCCATAGTTGAAAGAGTGACAGGGCCAAAATCAAGGGACGTTTGAGCCAAAATGCCTGGACACACGGAGTTTGAAGCAATTTAAGTCATAGGAAGAGGGAAACTTGCTGGTTACTAGGCTGTACCGTGTTATCCTCCCCCGTAAATGATGAGTCATTAGACATAGTGCTGGTTATACAATTGCTGTTCATAAAAAAAAAGAAGTGCTTATTACTAATTGCAGTCTCTACTCACAAAATGTTAAAGATGCTTGAATGACTCTACTCTAGACACCCCCAACGAAACAATCTGCAAGTCCACCAATACAATAATGACACAATAAAAATTCCTCCAATATGCAAGAAAATTCTAGCCAGCTCTACTAGGTAGCATAGAATAGTTCTCCAAAAAACATGTGATAGGATACTACTGAATCTTGTGCAAGGTCGCCATTTTGTTACGGCTGGATCGGCAATACATATTCGGGATTCTTGATCGTAGGACAGAAATGGCTTATGTGACAACGACACGCTCGATTCCAGTCCCAAATACTATATGCTCCAGACAACAAAAGCACCAACGCCCTACAGAGTTATCGTCTATGGTAACGAGGTACCTTAACTCGGCGAAAGTGTACAACAGGGGTAGGCTATGAGGCTAAACTCCCTCAGACATTTATAGGTTACGTTATTACTAAAGAAATGCAATACTCAAGAAACTACGTTAATATTAAGCCTCTAATAATGTAGAATAGAAGCAGGCTAAAGGTATGACAGTGAAATGCTAAATGACAAATGTACACGCCTACTTGAAAGCGCGTGCACTAGAATAACTGTCCCCTACTAACATGCACTAGCATGTAGCATACAAGATGTTCATGATCCAGTAGATACCTAATAATACACATGGAAGGAACATAAATAGTAGTCACTTATTGTAATAATGAATCTATACTTGGAATAACTAAAAGGTTGCAGGCAACAGTACTGCGCCGGTAGCCTACTACCGCATAGGCTACTTCGCTTCTCTCACTCTGTCTCCCCTCTGAGTCTGTATGCGCCCTACGCAACAGAACTCCGGACACAGCAGCAAAACGACAGTGCAGTTAATTGATACATGAAAGTATTAATAGTGTTGTCTTGTGTGTGAGTAATGTGTATTGTAAAGTGTTATATACATAAACTTAAAGAGAGCTGCAATGCATAGTAAAATAAAGATATAACCCACTCATCATCCCCATGTGTTCTAGCTAGCAGGCCAAGTCACAGGAACAACGAGTCCCAGCACCGAAAGCGAGAACCCAGGAAAAGACTGCAGAGAACACAAGGACAGATAAATTACGTTACTCTACTATACCGGCACTACGAGCGAGCTGTAGTCTCTGGTACTACACTCGCTCCTGGCTCGGTAGGCAAATCAAGGCTAAGTCCTCGCCCCTCTACAGACAACTCCTGGGCATGGTCGGGCTCTTACACATGGCACTAGTCTAGTCACAAATTGGATGATGAGCTGGGCATATAACTCGTGAACATGTAGAACGTTCACCAACTATCCTCATCAAGAAGATCGCTGTTCACATTAACCCCTTAAATCTAATACATGTAAATATATGCTTGTCCTAAGAGTAATACGAGAGGTGAGTGCTGAAACTCCTTTAGGACCTCAAGGGAAGGGTATGCATTTAAATAGAGAGAAGAATGAAATGAGAGTAATGTCGTCAGAGAGAAAGAGTGCAACCGTGAGAAATTGGGAGAGAGGGCAAGGGATGTTAGAAGCTCAAAGGTTCTAGGCAACCTGATCATGGAACACACAGCGAGCCTCCATGCAATGTGCAGTACGACAACATGGGCAGCCCGGCAGCATATGCAGGCGGCAATGTACTACCAACCCTGTCGCACCTAGCTATAAGCGCAGGGCTGCCAACCGGTCCATACGTCTGGCAACCATTGCTACCCTCTCGCTCTGAAGTCTAACTCACTCTCTCTCTCTGAATTCCTATCATCTCATCTATCAACTTCTCTATTGATACTACATATTAAATGGAAGGTCTCGACATGGCTTAAAACAAAACCCACCACTGGTTAGCAAATGACGAGACCTTTGCAGAGATACAAAGAACATAGTTATACGTTGTCACACTCAATATAAGCAGCGAACACGGTACACGGCCCCGCACCGTGTCGATACAGTGGAGTACCAAGGAGTACAATCAGGTTAAGTTGCCACGCACTGGGTGCGTCACAATATATATATATATATATATATATATATATATATATATATATATATATATATATATATATATACTGTATGTTTATATATATATATATATATATATATATATATATATATATATATATATATATATATATATATATATATATATTGAGGATATATCACAAATACACGTGAGCCACTAACTGTTTCTAATCTCTCAGTGGGGATCGAACCGTCGACCATCAGGACGATAGCCGACGCTTTAATCAATTACACCATTAGACTGCCGTGGTGTAATTGATTAAAGCGTCGGCTATCGTCCTGATGGTCGACGGTTCGATCCCCACTGAGAGATTAGAAACATATATATATATATTCATTAATTTCTAGTTTCCTCGCCCGGCCTTCATCATGCTTAAAATTACACTCCCTAGACCATCGGTTTATCTTAAAATTACAGGCTCGATATCGCTCGTCAGGAAAGTATTGACAGCTAAATGGCAAGAAAGGTCTTGATATTTATATAGAAATGGGACGAAAGGATTTAAGATCGCCAAATCTAATGGGGCGAACGTCATAAAATTTGAAAACTAATGGGGTTAAACATGAGAAAGAAGGGGGACCATAAAAACTAGCCATCTCCCCTTAAAGGTAATGCTGCTGCTACAACTCCTGCTATAACCCTGCTATGATTTAAAGGTAATGCTGCTGCTACAACTCCTGCTATAACCCTGCTATGACTTAAAGGTAATGCTGCTGCTACAACTCCTGCTATGATTTAAAGGTAATGCTGCTGCTACAACTCCTGCTATAACCCTGCTATGACTTAAAGGTAATGCTGCTGCTACAACTCCTGCTATGATTTAAAGGTAATGCTGCTGCTACAACTCCTGCTATAACCCTGCTATGACTTAAAGGTAATGCTGCTGCTACAACTCCTGCTATAACCCTGCTATGACTTAAAGGTAATGCTGCTGCTACAACTCCTGCTATAACCCTGCTATGACTTAAAGGTAATGCTGCTGCTACAACTCCTGCTATGACCCTGCTATGACTTACAGGTATTGCTGCTGCTACAACTCCTGCTATAACCCTGCTATGACTTAAAGGTATTGCTGCTGCTACAACTCCTGCTATAACCCTGCTATGACTTAAAGGTATTGCTGCTGCTACAACTCCTGCTATAACCCTGCTATGATTTAAAGGTAATGCTGCTGCTACAACTCCTGCTATAACCCTGCTATGAATTAAAGGTAATGCTGCTGCTACAACTCCTGCTATAACCCTGCTATGACTTAAAGGTAATGCTACTGCTACAACTCCTGCTATGATTTAAAGGTAATGCTGCTGCTACAACTCCTGCTATAACCCTGCTATGACTTAAAGGTAATGCTGCTGCTACAACTCCTGCTATAACCCTGCTATGACTTAAAGGTAATGCTACTGCTACAACTCCTGCTATAACCCTGCTATGACTTAAAGGTAATGCTGCTGCTACAACTCCTGCTATAACCCTGCTATGACTTAAAGGTAATGCTACTGCTACAACTCCTGCTATAACCCTGCTATGACTTAAAGGTAATGCTGCTGCTACAACTCCTGCTATAACCCTGCTATGACTTAAAGGTAATGCTACTGCTACAACTCCTGCTATAACCCTGCTATGACTTAAAGGTAATGCTACTGCTACAACTCCTGCTATAACCCTGCTATGACTTAAAGGTAATGCTGCTGCTACAACTCCTGCTATAACCCTGCTATGACTTAAAGGTAATGCTGCTGCTACAACTCCTGCTATGACCCTGCTATGACTTACAGGTATTGCTGCTGCTACAACTCCTGCTATAACCCTGCTATGACTTAAAGGTAATGCTGCTGCTACAACTCCTGCTATAACCCTGCTATGACTTAAAGGTAATGCTGCTGCTACAACTCCTGCTATAACCCTGCTATGACTTAAAGGTAATGCTGCTGCTACAACTCCTGCTATAACCCTGCTATGACTTAAAGGTAATGCTGCTGCTACAACTCCTGCTATAACCCTGCTATGACTTAAAGGTAATGCTGCTGCTACAACTCCTGCTATAACCCTGCTATGACTTAAAGGTAATGCTGCTGCTACAACTCCTGCTATAACCCTGCTATGACTTAAAGGTAATGCTGCTGCTACAACTCCTGCTATAACCCTGCTATGACTTAAAGGTATTGCTGCTGCTACAACTACTGCTATAACCCTGCTATGACTTAAAGGTAATGCTGCTACAACTCCTGCTATAACCCTGCTATGACTTAAAGGTAATGCTGCTGCTACAACTCCTGCTATAACCCTGCTATGACTTAAAGGTAATGCTGCTGCTACAACTACTGCTATAATCCTGCTATGACTTAAAGGTAATGCTGCTGCTACAACTCCTGCTATGACTTAAAGGTAATGCTGCTGCTACAACTCCTGCTATAACCCTGCTATGACTTAAAGGTAATGCTGCTGCTACAACTCCTGCTATAAACCTGCTATGACTTAAAGGTAATGCTGCTGCTACAACTCCTGCTATGACTTAAAGGTAATGCTGCTGCTACAACTCCTGCTATAACCCTGCTATGACTTAAAGGTAATGCTGCTGCTACAACTCCTGCTATGACTTAAAGGTAATGCTGCTGCTACAACTCCTGCTATGAATTAAAGGTAATGCTGCTGCTACAACTCCTGCTATGACTTAAAGGTAATGCTGCTGCTACAACTCCTGCTATAACCCTGCTATGACTTAAAGGTAATGCTGCTGCTACAACTCCTGCTATAACCCTGCTATGAATTAAAGGTAATGCTGCTGCTACAACTCCTGCTATAACCCTGCTATGACTTAAAGGTAATGCTGCTGCTACAACTCCTGCTATGACTTAAAGGTAATGCTGCTGCTACAACTCCTGCTATAACCCTGCTATGACTTAAAGGTAATGCTGCTGCTACAACTCCTGCTATAACCCTGCTATGACTTAAAGGTAATGCTGCTGCTACAACTCCTGCTATAAACCTGCTATGACTTAATATTCATCACATTCTATAGATACAAATAGACGCTTTTCTTTAGGTTGTAATTTAGGACTCCAAGGATAACACAGGATATCATTAAACACTGAATATTATAGGTCCTTCTTAAACTGCATTTGTATTTTAGCCAGAATCAAAGGTAAAAAGGCGTCATCGTGTTGAGAGAGAGAGAGAGAGAGAGAGAGAGAGAGAGAGAGAGAGAGAGAGAGAGAGAGAGAGAGAGAGAGAGAGAGAGAGAGAGAGAGATCACTAAATAAAATATTGAATAGGTTTTAATTTTGGGTGTATGAGTGTAAAATAAATACCCGTGGCATCCCATTTACTGGTAGCTATCACAGTAAGCTGCTTGCATACCAAATCCCCAATATCATATATAGATTCCTCTCTCTCTCTCTCCCACTCACTCACTCAATCTCTCTTACTCACTCACTCTCTCCCACACACTCTCTCTCAGTCTCACTCTCTCACTCACTTACTCTCTCTCTCACACTCTCTCTGTCACTCACTCTCACTCTCTCCAACTACATATCACACAACTTGATACACGCATAATTATTTCGTTTAGCTTTCTTTATATAAATACCGGTACATTTTTAGAATATCATTTACATTTACAATCAGTAACCAAAGGTAACTGTTATATATATTGACTATACTCTGTTTCTTTTCAGCTGACGGTATATTGAATCCCTTAGCAGCTAATTTCTCGATACATAATAGAAAGATATGAAACTATTATATCTTTGCATCATATTCAGACAAAAGTGTATATAATGAGCACCATATTTCACTACAAAATATCTAAAATAACTGAGAAATCTTGATGGGGAACTTTGCAATTTACCGTCAGTTGCAAAGAAACAGACTATGCATGGGTACCAAAATACATACGCAACACAATTTTCCATGATAGCTTCAAGGTCAACCAAATTAAAAATCTCTCCCAAAATACTAGCCGATCAAAGGCAGCTTAGCTAAAACCAATTAAAGGGGAGATGGGCGTATATATTAAAGGGGAGATGGGCGTATATATTAAAGGGGGGATGGGCGTATATATTAAAGGGGAGATGGGCGTATATATTAAAGGGGGGATGGGCGTATATATTAAAGGGGGGATGGGCGTATATATTAAAGGGGGGATGGGCGTATATATTAAAGGGGAGATGGGCGTATATATTAAAGGGGAGATGGGCGTATATATTAAAGGGGAGATGGGCGTATATATTAAAGGGGGGATGGGCGTATATATTAAAGGGGAGATGGGCGTATATATTAAAGGGGAGATGGGCGTATATATTAAAGGGGAGATGGGCGTATATATTAAAGGGAAGCTGGGCGTATATATTAAAGGGGAGATGGGCGTATATTAAAGGGAAGATGGGCGTATATATTAAAGGGGAGATGGGCGTATATATTAAAGGGGGG